>MU183815.1:0-37447 GCA_016904865.1 Pissodes strobi
CGATAAGTGTATTTTTCCATCTAAGTATAGTATCACGTAGTATTATTATGAATAATTGTTGATGCTGTTCTATGTTAATTTTTTTTTGTTGGTTAAAAGTTGAAAATTTTTATCTTTGCACTGACTAGCTTGTTAGCGTAATAGTTCAGGACCATATTCTCGTAAAAAATAAACGAACACGCTTATTTAATTTTACTTGTTAATTTTTTATTAAAAATAACAGCTTCACTTTTCCACTTAACACAAAAACAAAATTAATTTTTTTATAGAATATAAAAATTACAAAAGTAACTTACGCTATTTAAAATGACGCCAAAGAAAAATGAATAATAAAAAAAATTAAAATAAAAATTAGAAAAAAATAAAAACACATTTATATTAATAATGCCAATATCATCTGAAAAACGATGACAAAAATTAAAGTTCTTATTAAAAAAAAAGTTGATGCTAATCCCTTGCAGACGAAATGTCGGATTCCAAACTGTATACCACCATTGGATAGAGCGGAAAAAGTGGCAATGCAAAAGTGCAATTCAATTTGAAATCCGTTCTTAAATAAGCCCAGGAAAAAAACAAAACGATTTTTCAAGATTTCGTTTTTTTCCGGAAATATTCGGAATTTTAGAACTTTCTAAACGGCATATTGTTAGACACCTAAATGCGCAATTTTGCCCTAATTTGACCTACACTGTATCTCTTATGGATTTCGAGATCCCCATACATAGACTCGAATTCGAGCCACCCTGTGCATTGCAATAAAAAAAAAGAAATAAAATAAAACTGCATTAATATCAATCATCGTAAAGTTAATGCCAAAGTAACTAATACTTTAGTCACAAGGAATGTATATTTTTAATACAAAAGCAGGTATTATATTAATGACAGATACAAAATAGCAAAATTATATTTAAAACATAACATTTATTACACTCAGAATTGAATTATCTTTCAAATGATGGGCCACAAAATGTACATTGTAATAAAAAAAAGAAATACAATAAAACTGCATTAATATCAACCATCGTAAAATTAATGTCAAGGTTACAAATATTTTAGTGACAGTGAATATATATTTTTTAATACAAAATTAGTTATCTGTTATGACAGATACAAAATAGCAAAATTATATTTAAAAAATAACATTACTGTGAAAGCAGCTCAGAAACAATATAAATAATGTATTGAAGGACAAAGAACTCGTCATTAAATAAAAACAAACAGAAGGCTAAAATGTTAAAAATTTCTTTTGATATTTATTTGACAATGCTAACATTTATCTGTTTATGTTATAATTCATTTGTTATTGTTTGACTCTCACAGAGGCTAAAATATTACTGTCAACCTTCACTTACCTACGATGAAAATACAAAAATTAGTCTATAACCTGGATAGTTAGATCTAAAGTATATATGTGAGAAATAATTTTTAATTTGAAATATATGAAAAACGATTGAAAAATCGCAGAGGGTATGATATGCAAAAATATGCCTAGAACTTTTAGAATCCAAAAAGGCGATATAATCATATCACTTATAGTCTATTTGGAAATGCTGCGACGTTGTAAATTATTGTCCGATAGAATCTTAAAGTTAAAAAGTATACCGGGGACAAAAACTGAATTGGTTATGTTATCGTAAAGCTACATAATTCGGTTTACTGCATCTATACAATTGGGCTTGACACACCCGAATACGGGCGAAATGCAGGTGTACACCATAAAATATATAATAGACTTCTTTTACATATGAAATAAATAAGAACTGTGCAGATCTTTTAGCAGTAGTCAGTAACGTCTCATTAACAACGCTGGATATGTTTTCTAATATAAAAGCGTTTTTTTGTGGGTATAGAAATACATCGACATTAAGAAAGTATATGTGTAATGGTTTTTCTGAAACTAGACAAATAAACAGATGTATAATAATTATTCAAGATATTTAAATATAGAAAATAATTATAAAAACTAAAATATATGCAATAATATATACGATAATACACCCGATAATACTACAATAATACGATAATACAAATAATATATTGAATTAAAAAAAAACTACAAATTATCATCTGAACAATCGGTTGAGTTGTCACTCTCACCAACATGTATAATAAGTGGTTCTACTGTTTCATCAACCATATTGTCAAGCTGCCACATTCGTTTTTCCTCGTTTATTACATGCTCTACACACTTCGCCATTTATCTCCATCAACATGTTTAATAGCTTCGTGAAAGAGTACCTCAACATCCTCCATTTTGTAGGTAGTATTTCTGGTGGCAACAAAATGTTTTACTTGTGCCGAAACTAACTCTATGGGATTTAGATTACAGTGGTAGGGCGAAAGTCGAAGTACAACAATACCACGTTTGTTTGCCATTTCGTCGACCATATATCTAGTATATTTGTGCTTTTCCATGTTTGCTGTATTCAAAAGCTCCTTTTCTTCGAAATGGATTTTTTTTTCAAAAGCCAGTGTTTTATGTCCGCTTTTCGCCAAGCACTTGCTGGTACTTCTTCTATTTTTCTAGAATGGTAGGTTGCATTATCAAGCACTATAATAGATCCTGGGGGGTATTAGATCTAACATTTGCTGAAAGCATTCTTCAAATACATCTGCATTCATGTCTTCATGATAATGTCCAGTGTGTTTCGACTTAAATGGTAACAGGCCTCCTTCTGCGAACCCATTTACACTACCCATATGGACCACAATTAATATGCTGCCTTTTCCAGATGGTGGTTTGATTCCTGTAGACTAGCCCTCCAACCTCCAACGCAGCGTGTCGGAAACTTTTTATATTCTTGTCATGCCACATCTTGTTTACTGTAGCCCTTCATTTACCCATGTTTCCAATGTAATCAAAATAAAATATGTTTCGGTTTTCATTACGATAGTCATTTATCATCCTTAGGTACTTTCTTCTCCAGCAAATAATTTCATCTTTTTCTATTAAAAGTGAGTTTCTGTTTTGTGTATCCCATTCAAAATTCGTTTCTTTCAATGTTGTCGATAATTTGTCTACTTATTTGAGAAAAAAATTCGTCGTTTTTGAATGTGATATGAATTTTATCTAACGTAGGAATTTCCTTGTTTAAATAAAACGAATGAACTGCTCTTCTGATTCCTCATTTTTCATTTTCATCCATAACAATTTTTCTCCTTCCAGATGGTGTTTTTGGAGCCTTCATACAGCCACTTGTTGATTCACGTAAAATCTTATATATAGATGTTAGCCTGACTCCTGTCATTTGCAAAGAGATTTCAACAATTTTAACCACACCACAGCTAGGCTGTTGATCTTTAACCGCATTATACACATTTAAAATAATTGTGTTCTCGTTAACTGATAAAGGACACTTGGAAATTCTCTTCAATGGGGAAAACTGAGAACTTGCTATTTTTACAGTTTTCGGTATCAACCGGTCTCGATCGTCTTACAACAAATACTAAACCTAAACAAGCTAAGGGCCGGAAATATCAATAGGCACATCATAAATAACAATTCAGGTATGATAAGGTATAAAATATGCAGGTGGATAAAATAAGTAATTCAAGTAAATTATGATATTATATAATATGTAATATTTTGATTTAAATATTTTCATATTTAGGTGATATTTTCGTACAGTGTTAGATTTTTAACCTTAAACATCTTGATTTAAGGAACGCCCATGGAAAGTCGGTTAAGATTATGTCGGACAATAATTTACACCTTCGAATTTCCAAATAGATTATAAAATAAGCGAGAAAATCCATGTTATATATTATTTTTTTTTATCCAACGTTCATTGTTCATCAGGAATGATCAATAAAAATCTCCAAAACTGCATATTTAAACTTCTTTTTTCATCTTTAAAAATAAACTAAAAGGTCTGTTCAGTTTATTTGGATCTCCCTGTACCAGTTTCCTAATGGTTGTACATATTTTGAAATATTTCTAGATTTTTTTTGAGTAGTACCGATTGCATAAAACGGATTGACTATTGCAGACTACACAGCATCATCTTTAATAAAGTATACCAAAACATATTTATGCAGATAGTGTTTGTTTTATGAGATAGAAATGCGTATAAAAACGGTAATAAATCCCAGACCTTTTTTAAATATGTTCGTTTGTACATCTCTAAGAAAATATATAATTTAGAACAATATAACATATGTGAACATTGTCACGACAATTTAGGCGTTCGTTATCGCAACTTTTGAAATACGTACTTGAATTTACTTCTTCAATCATTTTGCTCCGATCTGGTGGCGATATACTCCATATTTTTGCTGAATCCGAACTAAATTTAGCTGCAGCAATATCCCCAGGATCGTAATTATTTGAAAATATTTGTACCGCCCGCTTGTTATCCTTAAATTGGTTAAGAAGATTTTGGTAATCATTATCGTTGAACCTGAAAAATACACTTTTAGGTAAAGTAACTGTCGAAACTTCGAATTATACTTAAACTAAATCGAATTATGGTACACACAAACAGCACGTATAAAACGAAAATAGTCTAAACTAGTGTACAGGGCAAATTATACATTCTTAGTTCATTGGGAACGAAATTTAAATTAATTTGGATTTTATCTGAAAATGCCTACTACTTCTTAAACTTTAAAATATTGAAGCTAACCAGAATGAATTAACACAATATGGATAAAAACAAAATACATCGCATTTCTATTACCAATGTCAACAGACCAAATTTTGGCTCTTTGCTGTTACCGAGAACGGGGCTCAAGATTAATGAAGTTAGTAGCATTAAATACTTTAGGCGTTATAGAAAACAAAATTTAAAAATGGTCCAATCATGTGAATAACTTCGCTGTTAAAACTAGATGTCTTGTTTACAAATTTTATGAGGTGCGTAAATTCTTGAACAAAAAACTGCTTATGTTAATATATAAAGCATTGGTTGAATCCATCTTGTAATACGCCATAGTTGTGTGGTGTGGGGTGATCTGTATAGCAATGCCCTTGAACTCTAAATGTGGTGTAAAGTTATATATTAAAGATTATGTTTCAGAAAGAAAGGCGCTTCTCCACTGAACAAATATACTTAATATTCGAATGTTATATGTCTATAACATATGTCTCTTTTTATACAAGAATAAAAATTTACAGATAATTCTTGAGTACACATACAAAAACTTTTGATCTACATTATTCCCTAAATGCGTCACACTCTTACTACCCGTTTATATTTGGGAACTTTTTTTACACTATTCCTACGGCAATATTTCCCACTATTCCTGCTTGCACACAGAGACATACAGGGTACTGCTTGAACAAATTTCCTGCGTAGCGTCACGCGACAGAACGACCCTGTAACAGTGTGTGAGACACAGGTTACAAATAAAAAGAGATATGATTATATGATACCGCGCAGGAATGAGCGGGAACAATTTTGGCCCCTGACGTCAGATAGTATTAAAAACCGCCTAGTTGAAGTGCCATAATCTTTTTTAACGAATTATTTAGATTATTTAGACTATTTTTCGGTGAAAATTGTTAAAATGAGGTGTGCTGAGTACGGTTGCCGTGTGATAATACTGCCAGCCTTTTCGAGGGATGTAAAGTGCTTTACCTGCCCAAAAGACAAGAACTTGCAGGCTGTATGGAAACATTTGCGTAAACGTTGTAATGATCCGGAGTTAATAACCGATTCTGATTGAATTGTTTCAACAAATTATTTCATAATTATTTTATTTTAAATTGATTAAAAAATAACTCCAGTTTGTCTCAGTTCGCCAAGAAAAATTCACCGTTCAAATAAAATAATAATTTTATTTAAAAAACAAAATTTAAATTGAAATTCAAGTTTCAAGAAAAAGTGCCTGAACCGCGTCTAAAGTTAAATTATTTTGCCTAAGAAAAACGTACAATGATCGCACCTATCATATTGTCACATTTACGCTCCTACCGCTTGTTGCCTATGGACCTGACTTCGTTGCAGTAGTTGCGCTGTACTCTTTCAGAAGACGGAGCTCAGATATAGGTAGTTGGGAGAGATGGATAGAAACACTCGGTGTAAAAAAGGCTTGGTTTATTAACTTCAGGTTTAGTATAGAAGGTTGTAAGTATTACCAAAATATTCGGGAATGCATATCTCGTAAGTCCCCTGGGATATTCCTCGCGAAAATGTTAACCACGAACAACAGCGAGAGAGAGGGAGAGCTAGCCTGAAGGGCTGTTACAATTAGACTGACGGGCGGATAGATTATTTGGTCTGGCTGAATATTTAGTTACGTAGTTTACTTTTTATATGTAGTTAATTTAAATAGCACTTTGCCTTATGGCGTTATTAATTTTCACTGATTCACTTTTAAGGCGTGCCTGATCAGAGGGGCTTTTCCCTTTCGGTAGTTCGCACTGATAGGTCTTTTTTAAACGTGCCTGATCAGAGGGGCTTTTCCCTTTCGGTAGTTCGCACTGATAGGTCTTTTTTAAACGTGCCTGATCAGAGGGGCTTTTCCCTTTCGGTAGTTCGCACTGATAGGTATTTTTTAAAATGAGAGCTTTGATCTGCCAGAGGGGCTTTTCCCTTTCGGTAGTTCGCACTGGAGATCAAAGTCTGCCGGTATGGGCTGCTGCACAGCTTTTTATATCAAACTTTGACCTCTAATTCGAGTATTGTTTTGAATTGTCAACAAGGTTAATCATAACAGTTTATACTTTAATTAACAACAATTTATAATTGCGATTCAAGGTTAAGTTCAAACTTTCCACTGTATGATTTTATGTTAGTTGACAATATGCCTTATTAAAATAAAATAACTTCCTATTGGAATATATTCAAAACAAATGCATTGTGTTTAACTTCACCAGAACCGAAATCAGATTTGAACCGCAGCTGACTTTTACTTTGAGTTTTCTTCGACTGCATTATAACGCGGAACTACACGAACTAACGAGAAAGAATATCACCCACTAGTTAGACGCTTCACAAACAGGCCCCCCCAACACTTAGCCCTAAAAAGAAAACCTTGGCCAAGGGGCGTTTCTATTAAGAATAATCACCGAGCAAAGACCCTGGATCGGAATGCAAAAGTCATGTAAACCAATTTTAATTATCCTAATTTGGAACACTCTGCGGTATTGGAATTTACAAAACATGTTAAAACGCTAATTGCAATATTAAAATTTTCGACTTACGAATTTTAAGTGTTCTTAGTAAAAACATTTTAATAGCTGCATGTGCTAGTTCCAGGTTTTTCTAAGACAAACAAGCCTTGAAGATGGTATAAAAACTAAAAAATCTTTGGGAAATGGTCAGAAAATAATCTTCACGCGACATAAAACGTTACTCTGCCCAAAAACAT
Organism: Pissodes strobi; assembly: GCA_016904865.1. NCBI lineage: Eukaryota > Metazoa > Arthropoda > Insecta > Coleoptera > Curculionidae > Pissodes > Pissodes strobi. Next base: position 7,315 of record MU183815.1, read on the forward strand.
ATGGGAACTCGGGAAATCTAGTCAAAATTTATCCTTCAAGAATGTTACTCTGTCCAAATGGTTAAACACTAATGACCAACTTGTGAAAAGTGTCTGAGTACCAGAGGCCCGTGGAAAGTAACTAAGTAATTAAGAAGTCATTTCGTCGGGCTCGGAAAAGTACTATATGAAGCGCTGTTCGAAATTCGTCACTCGTCATGAAAGAAGGTGTACAAAAATCTATAAAGGTTTGAATTTCAGATTATGGATTAGCATTAAGATCTAGAGAGAGTAAGTTTAGCTGTAATTCATAATGATTATGTATTTATAAAAACCTAATCGATGTGAATCCTTGGTATTTGTCTGAAGCTCTCATTAAAACTCAGTGATAGTGTCAATCTGTATTTCATTTATTAGGGCATGTAGAATTTACCTTATCATTTTACCAGAAGGTATTTAAGTTTGGGCGAGAGTCAGCTAAAATGTAAATCACAGCGGGATCATATTTTATTTGTCTGGTGAATTTTTAAATAACTAGGTCATAACAGAAATTACCTGAACATATTTGTGTCAACACACTGGTATTGGGAACCTGGATTTAGAAAATAAACAAGAGTTGAAGAAAGGTCGAAAACACAGTAAGTACATAAAAGAGTATAATCGTCGTTCATTACAACGTTCTGATACTTTGATGATCGTATTTGTTCAAAACGCTTTAGTGAGAGTGATTACGAGAAATACCTTCAACACGAGTGGCTTGGATATACTCCAAAAAATTATTGGCCCCTTAAAAATGAAACAATTCGCTCGAAAAATTTTCCAAACAAACAAGATAAATCGAATAAATCTGTTAATAGCGAATGAAGAGAAGAAGGAAGGAAATATTCCAAAAAGGTGTGTTGTCATAATATTTTAATAATTATCATGCATGTTGAATGTGAAACATCTTTGCTATTTTGTTGTAGCTTCGATTGTAGTATATTGGGTAATATAGCCTTGTCTTGTCAGGGATTTTGCATAACTCTAAACTCTATTTTTTCATTCAATAGCAAATAATACAACACCTACCTAGATAAGTAAAACTTTTTAACAACTTTTTACTATTATAGAGTTATGGTCTGTCGTAATTATTAGGTGAACTAGGCATGCACGTAATAACAAAATCATCATCACCTTATATCTAGTATAGGTAAACAAATAAGTAAGCGATAATCAATTTTCAGTTAGTAGCTAAATATAAGAAACCTTAACCTCCAACCTGCCCTTTGTTTCAATAAATTTCAAATAATATTGTACCAACAAGAGCCTTTAAATCATGTTCTTTCACTCCTTTTCCCATATACTACCATTACAAATTTGAATGCGCGCCAAAAATTCACAACGCAGTGCGCAGACAGGACGCATTTTGAACGACTAGATATCATATCTTGTTAATGTGTATCATGTGTGAGACACAATTCCTTTCTGGTATCAAATTACACACTAAATTGTGTGCATTTTCACACAAATTAAGTGAATTACGACGTAACAGCAACCTCACAGAAGGCACAGGCACTTTAAGGAATACAACGTTCACTGGAACAGTTATTAAAATGTGTTATAGGAAAGGATTAAATGCCTGGAATATAACTAAATTATTAAATTAACTGGAGGCACTTACTGGAATAAAGCATTACTTTGTGCTGACATTTGATATACTGGATCGTACGGCCCAATTCTCAACTCGAGAGTTATATCATAAGGTGGATTGCTTTCTCCCACTGCTTTACCCAGTGAAAAAAATACAAGCGGGAACCAAATAATACCAATTATGCCAACTAAGAGACCTCCACCCATTAAATATTTTACCATGTAACCTTTTTTAGTTCCTCTGGGTTGAGGGTATTCATCTTCCATATTTCTTGAACACTAAAACATACGAATTTAAGAAAATATTAATGGAGAATACTTCATGAAATAGACATATTCTAATTATTACGTTTTGTAATGATTTTCAATTTGGAAAGCAAACCTCAAAGATAATGATATTTAATATAGAATATATGTACAGTTGCCGACAAATAAATCCGTACGCTCCACTAATACATAGAATGCCGTTTTTACAACATTTGATACAACTGGCTTCTTATTTTGCTGGTTTACCTGAATGAATAACTTTGGATTCCGACAGCTGTTAACACGTTTTATGTAACCCAAACTAATAACCCTTGGCATTTTACTTCTAAATATCTTTAGAATCAACAATAATTGAATTTAAAAATCCACAATAATAATAAAAATCATGAAATTTATTAATAAAATATACTATAATTTGACGAAATAATTACATGGATATAATCCGGAGTCAGCCCTTCCCAAATATATTCTATTTTCTCAAATGATTCTATTTCATTTTCTGGCTTAAAATTTAGATCAGGCATCATATTCCCAAACGTTTTCGATAGGACGGACGAAGGAGACTTCTTGAGCACCAAGGCAGACACACATGTGCTCAACCCAGTTTCCTATATTTCTCACAGTATGCACAGGGAAATATGAATGAAATATAACTTCAAGGAAATAAAACATTTTCCAAAATCTGAAGATATGAATTACTATTTATTATCGCACTAATATTCCAGTATACATCTGCACCGTGTATTCTTATCCAGTCCCATACATTGAAGGAAAACAGCTACTAGTTTATTTTTTAATATAGCTCTCATTATATAGAGAATTTGGTGGTCTATGTATTCGAAACCTTGTATTATATGTAGACTGAAAATTTTTCTCATAGGAATTATTTGCTTATCAATACTTTTTAAAAATGCAGCTGCATTTTCGGCAGATCGAAAGGAAGCAGAGAACTCTATGTGACGCGGAAACAGCGGTTTTAAATGGATTATTTCGTAAATATTCCCCCAATTTTTCATCTTCTTCATTTGATAATTTTTTATCATGTAAAGTTGCCCCCTCAGACCACTCCAATGTATAATGGCAGCGCTATTTTTTCACTGAACACTACTCCTTGGAATACTAAAATGATTAACTATTCTTTCATTAGACGACTCTGTCTCTTCTGGACATATTATTCTTGCCTTTTCGGCATTTTTAAATTGGCCTTCAAAATGACAAAACTCAGACATACTCAAGTAAAATGATTAAATGCAGACACCTTACAAAGCTAATATAAGCAAAAAGTCATATTTACAGTAACACAAAGAGTTAAATATATGAATTATTGATTTGTCGCCAATTGCCTATATTATTTCCTATGTAACAGTCCGATTTTGCCAGTGTAAAATATTTTTAAATTTCATTTTATACGCTCCATTTAGCAAAAAAAAAATGCTGTATTTTGCGGTAAGGATTATTGAATTTATTGATTCGATTTGCTGTCAATAAGCTTAAAATTGCCGCATTTATTAATGTAAATTAATTTTATCCTAAATATAGGTTAACGATATATTTGTATTAGCTTTTATAACACTGTTGTGGCTTTGAGTAACTATTTTGATCATTCCTTTCTCTTATGTAGCCCTCAGGCACTTTGTGACTATATTTATTTTAGTTGATAAGCAAACCACAGATCGCTTAGGTTTGATCAAGTCACTAAAATAGGATATTATGTTATTAGTATAACTTAGCATGATTTATATTACATTACCGTAGAACGGCCAGCGAACCGTTTTATATTTTTAAGAATTGTGTTAATAAAACCTGCTTTTAGGCTGCATTAGATCCGTGAAATTCATATTTTATTTTCGGTTTAAATATTTCATAACTTTTTGGGACCCCCGGATTTGCTTTATTTCGATCTCCGGCTGATTTTTCATAACTTTTTGGTACCGCTGCGCCTGCCTGGCTTGGAATCTCAAATGTAACTTTCGACGCGACCGGTTGTAACTTTTGTAATATTCTGTTGGCAGTATTGGGTAGTAGGAATGGGCTGTTTCCCATGATTGCTGCTGTCCATTTAGATTTTTAAAATTTTATCACTTCGTTTGGGAACATTTTCTAGTATTTCTTGAACAATTTAATTTCAGCGCATGAATTGTGGCTCCCGCCGTCGTTTTATCATCATAATAAACGAGAACTAAGTCGTTTATTATCTTAGAATTATTCCTCGTATCGAATCACTTGGCATTTTTCAGCCTATCACTTCTTCTTGATTCGACGTTCTTTTTTTCTAATCTCGTGCGTGGATAGGCAAATTGACGGAAACGAATAGAGAGTTCTTCTAAGAATACCCTTCGAGGCGAAAAGAAGGTTTGCTTTAGTGCAGTCATAGTGACTCGACATTTCGTATTGTGATTTTATACTACCCTTTCTTTGGGGATATACTGTGTTGGTTGCTGATTGAGTTTTGACACGACCGATTTATCGGGATTTAACTACTGCACTAGGGAAGGATTTTCTCTGGAATTATTTTTTTTCTATTGCTTGTGAAGCACGCAGACGCCATGACATGACGTTAATGGTCTTTTCCCATATTTCTAAAGGCTTTCCGAGTTCGTCGTATAAGACCGAGATTGTCGATTATCTAGCTACCCTCCGCCAAAAGCGAGATAATGATTGCTATAGTTTTTTTTGTCTAAATTAACGATTTAATTGCCTTATCTCTGTTAACTTTTTTTTGTACATTGTCCACCATTTGCATTCCATGGGTTATCTTATCTACTCCACTTTATCAAATCTGAATTTTTATTTTAATGTGACTTTTGATCATATGAGGAAGTTGATATTTTCTTTCAGGGGTGATTCATACCTATCTTTTTTTATATTCAAGTCTGTACCTTATAGTATTTCTTTTATTTACTGATGGTCATTGAAAATCCATTGATAATTTTTGGGGAAATTTGTTTTATAAGCAAAAATATTTTTATGCAAAGGGGGCTATAGTTTTTGTCATTGAAGTAAGGGGCCTTTATCTAATGCGTATTGGGTTATTACAGGGTTCTATTACCGGGCTACAAGTCCTATCTTCGGGCCAATTCTATCACCTGGCTACAGATCCTAGCTCCGGGCTAGACTAGAGCCAATCTTATCTCCGGACTACAGGTTCTCTGCCAGTTTTACCCTCGAGGCCATCGAGTAACAGTACTTGGGATTTACTATAGGTGCCCGGCGCCTCCACCAGAGGTACTTCCTGCCTCTACCACTGAGCTGGATGAATCGGATCTGATGGGTATCATACAGAAGCAGCATTATTTTCTTTTTTTGCGTTTAATCACTTATTAGCACTATAGATGCGCCTTGAAAGAGCCATCAAAGCCTCATTTATTCATTTATTTTTCTGGTCAATTGATTAATCATTTCTTTTAATATTTGAAAATAAATCTAGTCTTTTCGGCCGAGCTTTTAGACAGATTAATTTGATTTGTTCATCTATTTTTCTGACCGATCGCTTTTAATTTTCCTCAAGCATTGACTGTCGAGCTTTAAGATAGTTTTCAATAATTATATTCTTTTTTTATTAATTTATCGGGTCAGTTGATTTAATTATTGTGGCCATTTAATTACTACCTACTATTATTGCTATATTTATAATTGGTGCAGCTACTAGCGCACGCATGCATATATGTAATAAGCTTAGGTAAACCAAAGTGATCACTTCGGATTGTAGTGTTTAGCGCATTTAGTTGTAAGGCATACAGTACCGAGTGTTAACAACAGAATTGGTCTCCGTACAATCTCCATATTGTACTCTATTTATCAATTACTTTAATAGTCATTTGACATTCCTTTGCGTTTAAATAGCCAAAAGTTTTACTCCAGTATTGTTGCTGTGTTTAAAAAAAAGACTTGGTAGCAAATAGATTGTTCCTTAAATTATAGATTGTGTTTTCTTGTTAAGTTAAGATTGAGTTCCTTTGATTTAATAAGAGCACAACACCAGCGGAACTTTTTCAGTTTAGTTGAGAAAAACTGGTGGCGCTCTACGACCCCACTAACGGGGCCGGGCTTTGTAACACGACTCTCCGGTGCTAGGTTTGTTTTTAAATAAAATCTTGACTTTTAACTTCAATAGGAAAAACCTGTTGCACCTATAACTGCCAATGTCTTAAGTATACTTCATACTTTCAGTTAAACATCTTACACAATTGCCGGCAGTGTAGCACCAGTTTTTAAATAATTATTTAGTAAAAAAGTGCAGTTCTGCACTTTTAGATTCTATTTTTTTCTATGACAGTGACACACACACTAAAGAGAGATCCTATGGCACTCGACGAGCGGTGAGTGTGCGAAAATGTTGATTGGCACGGTTCTTGAATAGCTGTAGTTTGTAATTCGGGGGAAACAGATGTCCTGGGAGTGAGTTTCACAGCGATGCAGTGCGCCAGACAAAAGGGTCCTTAAAGCGTGTTTCCAGTTGTACAACGTATGGGTGCGCTCTTGCGTGACTGTCACGACAGGCGTTGCTGGGCGTGATGATGCGGACCAAATCATGGAAACATCTGCCTTGAAAATATCTGTAAAACAGGGATATCTCGGCCATATGTCTGCGGTGCTCGACTATCCAGATCCTGGGTCAACTCCGGGTCGCCGACGAGACGCACTGCTCTCTTTTGAATGGAATCCAGTAGCTTTAGGATGTGCTTTGGTGCGGCACCCCAGATGTGTGAGTAATCTTCTTAGCAGGGTCTTATTTGCGCTTTGTACAGCAAGAACTGCGGTTTATACAGTTTTTTGTTGCGAATCAGCGCACCAAGCTTCTGCGAGCCTGATTTTGCAATGTTAGCAACGTGGCCATGCCAGGACATATTGCTATTGACCGGGACACCCAGTAGTCCGATTGACGAGGATGTTCTGTTCTTTTAGATTCTGTGATTTACACATTCATCATAATGACTTATAATATTAATTTGTTCAATATCAATATAAATGTGTATATCAGAATTATTTACATTGGTAAAATTATATGAGGCATAATTGAATTAATGTCTAATAACTAAATATTACATACCTTAAGTAAAAATATGTGTGAGAATATATCCTCCATTTTCAACCAATCAAAAACACCCATAGAAGTTTCAGTCCACATCCAATCCATAACAGCCCTTAGTTCAAATAAGAATGGTACCAACATAAAACCTTTGAAGAGAAACATGTTAACCATACTGTACGCTTTGCAAAGACAGTTGCCTAATATCCTTGATGGATATCCACAACGAATTTGATATGCTGATAGCAGAAAATATATACATTTTACCATGTAATACACTTGAGGCGGAATTACAGTCTTGAATTCCCTAAAATAGACAAGATTTGTTTTAATGATCAACCTTACAAATAATAAGGCTTCTTAAAAATAAGGTTTTGTCATATCAGGGGGACTATGTTGGGGGGATATCAGAGGGATGTCCATATTTGTTCATATCCATAACAGCTTAGCAATATTCCAAATAATTTAAGAGATATAATATCAACATCAATAAAGCAAAGTGTAACTAAGCTAATGTGAAAAGTAGTTTATTCGTCTATACTAATTTCTAAATGTTAATAACATATTTAACAGCAATCAAACATATAATAAATATAAAAAGTATGGATTTGGTCCGGCGACTCAGTTTACTTAGTGCCACGTTGAGCCTTATAAAGACAGTGGATTTTATCTGTACAATGAGAATACTGTGAGAAGTGTTACAGCAAACATCACCGTCAGTCTAAGATCACAGGTACCTGCATTTTTACATTCCCAAATAAAATTATCAAAATTAAAAATGAATTATAATTCGGAAAACGGTATGCTTCCAGCATACTATCCGACTATATGGTAAAACTTCACCTTCATATTTCTCAGTAAATATGTAAACAGAACGCTTTCAGATCGGCTAAGAGTTACTTAAAAAATTAAGATCTATTAAGGGTCACATCTACATTCTGTAGAGGTCTCCCATAAGAAAGTAGCTGCTCCGAGAAATTGCTGATCTCTCTTATCGTTGTCTATAACTAAAAGAAATAGCAGTATTGTCGTAAATGTTCAATACAGGCGCAGTCTCCGTCATAATTTGGGGATGAATAAGGTGATCGCATGGAATCGACGCCAGAACGGCATATAAAACAATGCAATAAGTGTGATAATGTTAATGGAGATACAGTGAAAATAGATTTGTCCCCATTTCTATCCGATCCTAGGTTAGCCGCAAACGTATGGCGTTCTTTATGACAAAAACAAGTTATTGATGTTACATACTTACTTTTCTGTTATAATTGGGAACAGGACAAACAACCAAATATGTAGGAGAATAATTTGTATGAATTGGAAAATCAATTTTCCAAGTATATTCCTCCTCAAATAGATAGCGCGGTCAATTATAATGAGAGTAAACTGCAATATCAACATAAAAAGAAACATTGGTGGAACTCTATTTTCTTCCAGGTAGGCTTTAAATCCACCGTCGCTAGTTTGGGACTAAAAAATATATAATAAAACTTATAAACTCATTTACAAAGTACATAGATTAGAAGATATAATCTAAATCTTCTATAATATTATATTTAATTTCTTATATTTCCATATAAATAATTGAAGTATCTTCAGCAATTATTAACTTCATAGTTTCTTCAAGTTATAATTTAGAAATAGAATTCACATAAACTAAAACAGAATAGGTTCCAATATTGATCTCGTGGTACTCCGCATATAATCTGTTTTTCAGAACTTGCATTAATTCTAATTTGAATGTATTGCTTACTATTTTGTAAGCAATTTTCAAACCTACAATAAATGTTTCCTCTAACTACAAAGTAATATATTAATAGTATAATGAAACAAATTGTTTTAATTTCCACTTATATCAACTTGAACTTGACATATGCTTCCACACACTGTGTCTTCTTCAAAAGTTTGCTTTAAAGTGTTTATAATAATAACAACACTATACCTATTACATTGGGATACACGCGTCTTACAAAAAAGTTTATGGTCTTCAGGTGGGCTTAAGAGGGTATAAATTTGACAGCGGGGAAAACCCAAAGTCCAATTGTTCGTTCAGTAATATTCCGGTAGGTTTGAGTTTATTAATTTCCATGATTTCTAATAATTTCAATTTTTTGTTTTTGTTTTCCAAATGTAAGATTTTGAAATCTTGATTGAAATTATGATTTTCGTTAAGTAAATGTTTGGCATAATGAGAATTATCCTTTTTTTTAAACTATAACTAGATTTATGTTCTTTGATTCTCGTTTTAAATGTTCTCCCTGTTTGGCCTATGTACTTTTTTGTACAAGAACCACATTGTAACTGAACAAAATGTCAAGAAAGAACTTAATTTAATAAAACAGGTAGCAATTAACAATGGGTATAAAACAGAATTAATGGATAAATCTTATATTCCCCATATTAAAATCCAATGATAAACATACATACAAAACATTAACTTATACAGGAAAGATAACTACCAGAATAGCCAAAACACTTATGAAAAGAGATGTCAAAATAGCTTTCCATACTAATAATTCTCTTGGCAAACTCATTAAAAATAATACATCTAAAACCAATAAACATAACCAACCAGGGGTTATCAGTTACAATGTGGTTCTTCTACAAAAAAGTACATAGGCCGAACAGGGAGAACATTTAAAACGAGAATCAAAGAACATAAATCTAGTTTGTAACAGTTCGATTTTGCCAATTTTAAAATTTCATTTATATGCCGCATTTAGGGAAAAGCCTATGCTGTATTTTGCACTCATCGGTTTATTAATTCTGAATTTAATAATTCGCTTGAAATTGCATCTTTTCTCAATGTAAAATTACCTATATTTTAAGCATAGATTAGCTATATATTCGTATTAGCTTTTAGATTCCATTGTGATTATCTATTTTAGTTGATAAGCGATGTATGTACCTTATTATTAAGTTAACTTGGCTTGATTTGCATTATATTATAGTAAACAGCCAGCGAATCGATTTATATTTTTAAAGAATTCAGTTAGCCTGCAAATACGTTGCATTTGACTTATTGAACCATAATTTAATTTCAGTTTGAATATTCTATTACCTTTTGAGAACCCTAGGTTGATGTTGCGGAGATCGTTTTTGGACCTCTGCTTTAAATATGTTTCTCGTTCGGTACAGCTGACCAGTTTTTTTTGTAAGGTTTTTGCCAAATAATAGGAATGGGCTACGTATCGCGCGTTTTTCATTCTCGATTTAGATTTTTGAAGGTTTATTATTTCTGTTAGAGCATTTCCTAGCCTTTCTGGAAGAATGTAATTTTAGCTCACTATTCGTGGCTTCCGCCGTCATTTATCATGATAATAAGCGAGAATTAAGGCGTTTATTTTCTTAGAATTATTCCTTGTATCGAATCACTCGTGAAGTTTTCAGCCCATTACTACTTGTTTCCCAGTATTTAATTTAAGGCAAATTGACGGACGACGGAACGAGCTCTTTTTCTAGTTTTGTTCGCCTGGGGAACGTTTGCCAGTATAGCGAGAAACTGCACGTTTTGCGTATTGTGAAATAATACAACCCTTTTGAGGGGATTTATCGTGCGTTTCTGTTTGTGTTTTGACACGACCGATTATTCGGGCTCTACAAGCTGTACTAGCGGCTTCCACGTTCGTCCCATAAGACCGAGACCGTCGAATCTCCTCTAATATACCCTCAAGTCCGAATCTGAGGGTTCTTCTGCTGGGCCAGAGTTTATTCGAAGGACTGCAATTTTCTTCTGCTGGGCAGAAGTTTACGGGATGAACCAATTCCTTCTGCTGGGCCAGTAGTTTACTTGGTGAACCAATTTCTTCTGCTGGGCAGAAGTTTACTTGACGATCCAATTTCTTCTGCTGGGTCAGAACTTCTTCTGCTGGGTCAGAACTTCTTCTGCTGGGCCAGAACTTTAGTTAAAGAACTGCTGTGGTTCCCGCACTAGAGGCCATTGACAGAGTTCGACGACGGGATTTGGGTATATGTTTTATATTTCATTGTGTCTTATGTGTAACCTTCGCTTACTTTTATTGATATAAATCACACATTGAATTGAGGTAGCTCATTGATTTTAATTAATTTAATTTACATTTATTCACTGGTTTATCGGACCAGTTAATCAAATTGCTTTGATTTGTTTTCTCATTTTAAAAGATAAGTGCGGGCTGGATAACTTCATTCTTTTCATTAATTTTTCATTTCATTAATTAGTCGGCAGATATAACTGCTCTGAATTTTATCTTTTTATCATATGAATCAAGCTAACCATATTTTTAATCTGATCTGGTGCTTTTATTAACTTCTCAAGTTTTTTTGATCTAATCATTGTGTCCGCTCATTGCGGCATATTATCACCATCAGTGCAGCTATTAGCGCACGCATACCTAGTTGTAAGAAGCTTAGTCTGCGCCAAGTGATCACTTTGATAGGTAGTGTTTAGTGCATTTAGTGATAAGGCATATAGAACCGAGGTTTTCCAACTGAATTGGTCTCTGTACGTACAATCTTCACATTGTACTCTATTTATTTTATTAATTACTTTAAGTCATTTAACATTCTTTTGTCTACTCAACCACATTTTTTTTTTAATATAACCATTTTCTCCACATAGAGTGTTGCTGTGTTTGCAAAAAAAAAGAATTTAGTAGCAAATATAGTGTCCATTAAATGTTTAGATTGTTTTTTTTTTTTTTGATAGGTTAAGTTAGTTGATTATAGTGCCATAATTATTCTCTTTTTTTTTGATAGTTCGAAATTAAGAACCGGTTAATTTTATGAGCGAATCTAGCCACTCGGTACAACACCTGCCGAGCTTTTTCCGTTTAGCTGGCTAGAACGGGTGGCGCTCAAACGACCCCACGACAGGGGCCGGGCTTTGTAACGCGACTCTCCGGGGCTAGGTTCATTTTTTTAAATCAATTGGAAAAAAAAATCATTGGGGTCCAATTATTAAAAAAACGTGTTGCAAATTTAATTCCTGTTCAGATATACCCCTAGCAATACGTAACTCAGAAACTCTTTCTAAAAAGTTGTGAACTGAAAGTTGTTTGCAGTCACCTGAGAATTTAAGATTCCATTTTTCAACACGAGTTTTAAAATTACTAGAGTGAGATGAACGAATTTTAGTTGGCGTGGAATTAGTTGGTGGTTTATTAGAATTTAAACTAGAAACAGAAGAGTCAGAATCTGATTCGTCTAACTGCGTTTTACTTAACAAAGCACTCAAATCTTTATCCGATTTCAACAGTGAATCTAAACTATCTAAAGCAGATAATATTTCTAGCAAAGAATTAGATCTAATTTTTAACTGTTCTTCTTTAAGATTAGCGGTAGGTATACGATTAATTCGATTCAACAAATGAACGAGACGTGATTGAATACGTTCAAAATTAGCTTTAGACTTAGTGTCTCCTGCTAAACTTTCTACTGAAGTTTGGAGATCTTTTAATGTTGTTAAAATATATTCGATTTCACTGTCAAATTTAAGCTTATATGGTGGATAATTTATATGAATTAGAGGTTTGCCTTTCTTTTCTAATTGTAAAACTGGACGTAAAGCTGCTCTTAATTGTTCAACAGTTTTTGAATCATCAGCTGGTAAACCACGAATACTAAGTTCATAGACAAGCATCTCTTTCCTAAGATAATTAACTATCATATTGTAATCCATCTTTACTGACTCAATAAGATAACAAAAGATAACAAAATTATAAACGAATAAAGAAAATTAGCAGGTAAATATAAATCAGCATAAAAAAATAAAGGTAGCTGTCCCCTTCGGAGAGCTCAATATGTAAATCAATGCGCAATATAGAAATATCAACAAAAAAAAAAAAAATAAATCACCTAGTAAGCAATCAAATTATATCAAATAATAACAATGAAATAACAATGCTGGATTAATATTAAATCACTAGTTATCAAAATAATATGCAACAATAATATACAATGCTACCAATCAATGAAAATCACCTGGAAAATAAATCTAATAAGGCATACAGGACATAAATTAGAACAAATTTGCAATTTATCAAGAACAGGTCTCTCAAAAAAAAGATTGCCAAATTTGCAATTTTGTAAAGAATAGGTCTCTTCAAAAAAAATTGCCCTTTGAGTTGGGCGCCAAATTTGCAACACATTTTTTTAATTAATTGGGAAAAAAATCTGGGTTCAATCATTAAAAAAAACGTGTTGCAAGTTATAGTTTAAAAAAGGATAATTTTCATTATGCCAAACATTTACTTAATGAAAATCATAATCTCAATCAAGATTTCAAAATCTTACATTTGGAAAACAAAAACAAAAATTAAATTTATTAGAAATCATGGAAATTAATAAACTCAAACTTACCGGAATATTACTGAACGAACAATTGGATTTTGGGTTTTCCCCACTATTAAATTTATACCCTCTTAGGCCCACATGAACACCATAAACTTTTTTGTGAGACGTGTATCCCAATGTAATAGGTTAGTGCTGTTATTATTATAAACACTTTAAAGCAAACTTTTGAAGAAGACACAGTCTGTCGAAACAATGTCAAGTTCAAGTTAATATAAGTGGAAATTAAAACAATATGTTTCATTATACTATTAATTATAATGAATTTCCGTCAAGTAACGCTGAAAAATGAACACTGAATTCAGTGTTATTTAAAGTAATATATAACTTTTTTAATAAAAAATTATTATTTATGATCACTGTGTCAAATTCCTTTCACCAATCTAAGGTAACCAGCTTTTTTATTTTGATAATTGAATGCCCATGATAAACGACTTTCTGGTCTTAACTGTATTTCTAGACTTACGAAAATATATTAGCCATTAAACAGCCTTTCTTGAATTTAGCTTGCAAAATAGTTTCTTTAATAACTTAACTCATTATCGCTTTATTACCCCTCTGAAGATAACAAACGCACATTCTGATGAAGTACTCCATAAAAAAAACATTGACCCCAAAAAAGTAGTTTACAAGCAATTTAATTTCCAACAATTTTTACTTAAATATACCTATACATATACAGTATGGCGTTTTCTATCAAATAAAATTAAAACACCGGTATTCAAAACCTGTATATATGACCAATGAAAACATTAATAAAATCGATAGGATTTTGCGGTAATAATATGCATCTTTGTGACATCGATAATAATACTTACTCCAAATGACGAATATCCTACCAACAGAACAAAGAAGTTAATAAAATCGCACAGGAACATGAATGAGTATACATCAGCTGCAACGCGGGCTGTAGGATCCAAAAGATGTTGGAAGAAGATACGAATAGACTCAGCGTACTTAGCAGCCCTAAAATATTTAAAATACATACCTACTAAATATCTCATATTTAGATGAATGGTTACTATTTTATATGAATTTACGCCATTTATGATTATAACAATTAAGCGAGTAGCGAATACTAATATAAAGAAGTATGGAGATAGTCGAAGCGTAAACGGATCTTGGTTTTTACATCTTATTAAAATGAAGCATTATAATTTCGTTCGTATATACCGTCAAATTTTGTATATGCTAAATGTTTTAGTGTTATACTTCTGTTTCGGTCAGCCTGAGGGATCGTTTTTTAGTGAATATTAATGACATCTGCTAAGCTTAACGCTCATCCCAGGCACACACCCCTATATAGGGGCGAATTAATGCCCCTATTAATGGCCACTTAAAAACGCTTGGATATACCTTATATTTTGTAGATAAATATTTTACAGATAATCAAATATTAAAATAATTTCTAGCATTCAAATAAAAAACATGGCTCTATGGTGGCAAGTGTTTCAGAAAGAAAGCATCCACATGATTGTAAACTCCAGTAAATACTTAGTGGCTATAATATTTCCAATTTCGAGTTATCCATCAGAATGTTGAATCCAGAAGATCTTTCGTGCTGTTAGTCCACCATTATCTGACATGATAATAGTTTAAGAGAGTGTATCAAATTTTAAAATAAGGTTAAATTCTTACCCTAACTTCAAGGACTCCGGAATATGGTCACAAGGATTAACTTCAACACTTTCAACCGACAGCACCTGGTCAGAATCGTCGCCTGGCTGTGGAGAAGTAATACCATCACCCTGTCCTTCCTCAGATGTGACACTTTTCCTTTTACTTGAATTTTTCGAATCGAGTTCCTTGCTAAAAAAATAATAAATTTTTCGCCTAAAAATGAGCCTCTACTTATAATGCATGCTTATAAGACTTCAGAACCGATTAAGAGTTAATATCAATTATTAATGAAAATGACAATCGTATCCATATTTTGACCCATTTTGATCTTAAATAATTCGTAAACGAAAAAAGCTATCGAGTTGCGATTTTCACTGGATAATTTCATTTTACTGAAAGTTTTTTTGGAAGTATGTCATTTTATTTTGTCAACCGGAAGTACCGAAAACAAAATGACCGAATTTTAGGTATAGGACAACTTTGTTATTTTAAATGGAACACCCTTTATATTTCCTCAAAATCTTCAGGCTTGTTCCTTCCCCTTTTTTCAAAAATGGATTCATTGAGCTCCAAATTCTGCATATCGATAAAAATTTCGCGGTTAATGTTATTTTTTGAGAAGTCGGTAAGGAAATAAATTCACATTATCCCATAAATGTCAGTGTCGATCACTTTTGACACATTCTATCAAAGTAAAGGTGTAAAATGTTCTCTGTGAAAAAGGGTAAGATAATGTTTGCAGAAACCCACTTAATAATAACAACTCAACGAAGATTTAAGAATATGTTTAATAAAACTCTACCCATAAAAAACGCAATTAAAACCTTAAATTTTGGAACACAGGATCTTTAACACGTCAAAAGCGAACAGTAAACCATGAAAATTTACTAAACAAGACAATACAAGATATGGAGGTAACCGAAGAACATCCAAGCCTATCAACAAGAAAAATCGCAAGTTCTACAGAAATTCCGCGTTGCACAGTGCAAAACATCAAGCCGCTGACACATTGGAACGTTGCCGTTCATTCGCATTCGTTTGCGTTGCTACCCGCTTGCTGGAAACGTTCCTCAAGGCCTGCGACACTTGAACGAATAACCTGAAATATTTGCATCGAGAGCGTTCCATCAGTTCGCGCCCTTAAACTGATATTCTTTTTTATACGCGTCCACACTACAACATTTCTGCATTCGCGACAAGGTACAGGGTGTTCACCCATAATGTCCCCCCCCTTTAACTTTGTTAATTTTTAAGCTACAAAAAAAAAATAAAAAACAGAATTGTAGGGTTTTTAATGTAGTTTTTGCACACGTAAAGGAAAAAACAAAAAATTGTACAGTATACAGGGTAGATCAAAAAGAAACATTTTTTTAAATCTAGCCCCCATTTTTTATTCGATTTTTCGATTCTACGTAAAATTCTAAGGATTTTTAATACAACACACTATATGCCTATTTTTGATACTTTAAGAGTTATTGACAGTTGAATTCGCTATATTGTTTGTTCTTTTATTTTTTATGGCAACAGCCACCTAAGAATATAACTTTTTGTTTAGCTTTCGAAGTCATTGAGGTGAAAATATTGAGTTTCCTCAATTCGACCTCATTGCTTTAGGTAGTGATTTTGTATCTTCTGTTTTAAAAATGATTAAAGAATTATTATTATAATTAAAAAATAGCGACTTCAACTGTCAATAACTCCTAAAGTATTAGGAATATGGATATAGTGTGTTATATTAAAAATTCATAGAATTTTACGTAGAATCGAAAAATCGAATAAAAAGTGGGGCTAGATTTAAAAAAATGTTTCTTTTTGATCTACCCTGTATACGGTACACTTTTTTGCTTTTTTCTTTACGTGTGCAAAAACTACATTAAAAACCCTACAATTCTGTTTTTAATTTTTTTTTGTAGCTTAAAAATTAACAAAGTTACAGGGGGGGGACATTATGGGTGAACACCCTGTACAGTACCGATCAAAAAAAACTCCATTCAAGGTCATTTAAAAAATTGAAATGTCAAAAATTACGGTGGCGAACAAAGCTTAACATGTTGACGTGACAGTGACATTACAATACAGGGTACGTAGAATGGTGAAGAAAACCGTTAGTTTCCTAATTACAAAAAAAAAATATAGTAATAGTTTACCTAAATGACAAAACATAAAAATGTTTATCTGTTTAAACAAATATTTAACTACAAGTAGACCATATTTTATTTAATAAATATTTCAATAGCCAACCACCGCAAATGAGTTAGAAATACAGTTCTTCTCGCCAAAAGGAAATTACAATGAGGCGGTTCAATTAGATGGAAACAAGATTCCGGACAAGCAGAATATTAACTAAAGAAAATAAAAAAAAAACTTTAGTAACTAGTTGCTGCTCCATTTTGTTCAATCACTTCTCTTAAACGACTGGGCATGGATGCGACAAGTGGCGCTGTGTAATCGGGAGAAATTTGTTCCCAGGCTTCAGCTATATTTTGAATCAGGTCATCTGCATTTCTTGGTCGAAAATTGTGCGAATATATTTTTTTCGTAATAAAGCCCCAAACATTCTCTATTGGATTGAGATCTGGGCTCTTTGAGGGCCACGGCAGAACATCAATTTGGCTTTCTCGTAAAAATTTTTTAACTAACCTTGCCGTATGAATGGGACAGTTATCCTAAAAAAAAATCAGACGGTAATTTTGTAACCAAACTAAAAATATAATATTTAATTTTACATGCTGAAATGTGACATTTTCCTCAAATAAATTTGTCACCGATGGAAGCATGACCTTCTCCAAGATATTTACACATTAGCCGTTAGTCTATCTTGAGCAATAAGAAAGACTCCACGACCTCTTGAACTTATCCATGCCCAGACGTTTACAGAAAAGTACCCAGTTCTATTGATACTATTCACGTATTTCTCACTGTAGCGCGCCGCTCTAGGACGGTAAACTCGCAAACGGCCATCATGGTAAGACTTAAAAGTTTTTTCGTCTGAAAAAATTACATTTTGCCAGAAGTTGTCCTGTAATAGATAATGTTGCGGAAATTCCAGCCTAGCGGTTTTATTAACTGGAGTTAAAAAAAATTTGTTAGCTGCACAATAATTTCGCAGTTCCGTCTTCCTGATTCTGCGGCGCGCTGTGATAATGAAACCCGGAAATTGGGATTCATCTTTTGCTTTTACTGCAGTATCAAATGGATTTTCTCTGAGAAAATTAACTAAACGAGTATCATCTTCTTCAGTTGATATTCTGCTTCGTCCCGAACCTTGTTTCCGTCTAATTGAACCGTCTCTTTGTAATTTCTTTTTGGCAAAAAGAACTGTATTTGTATCTATTCCTGATTGATTTGCGATGGTTCGTATTGCTTCACCATCCAATATTCTCGTAATCAAAATGGCCTTTTGATTTTCTGTTAGTCGAGGCATCGTATTTAAATTTTAAGAAATTATAATAATTACGGATGTCACTGTGACATGTAACATACACACAAGTGACACATTTCAAATTATCTGGTATAATTGTATATACGCTGAAATTTTTTTTATGCTCAATTACAGCAGGAAAATACACTACGTCCATTTATTATGGAATAGCTAAAAAAGTAATAAAATTTGAAACGCTTGTATTTTCATCAATTTTTGATCTATCTATTACATTTTTTGATTATTAGGTAGATTTACTCTTGGATTACTTAGTACAAAGTGGTTTGCCCTATTTTAACTGGGGTGATGTCGAAAATATCAAAGCATGTAAAATCATCTCATTTTAAAATTGGTATTTAAAAAACTCAAAGCCGTAAAATTCTTATTTTAGCGTCTTAGTTACAGGTTTCACTTAGGTAGTTGCTATACTAATTCAAGCGCAGTGCCGTTCATGTTACTTTAAAAAAAAAATAGAAATAGTGATATTGGTAATTAGGTAAGTATGAACTGATAACGCTTTGTTGCTATAATGATTTTCCTTGCTATATTAGTTAGGTACATACTGTACCAGTTACAGCACAGTGCCGTTCGTGTTAATAAAAAATGCAAAAATCGTGATGCAGCCAATTATGGACGTACCTACTTAAAGTACAGGTAGTTATGGCAACCTATTCGAGGAGCGAAAAAAGTCAATAAATTAATAAAAGCTATCAATAAATTTATAACTTTGACAAATTGACAATCGGCTGCCTAGGAAATTTAATATTGAGTATGCCAAATCGGTGTCAAGCACTCATAAGTGTAAGTGGGGGAAATACACGTTATTATTTTTTTCGTACAATTAACAGTTATTGTTATACTGTTATGTTTTGAGACCCTTGTACAGCATGCTTGTTCTTTTAGTTCTTTGAATTCTTAGTTTTGCGCTCTAATTAGTACAGTATCTGCCTAACCGAACTGCATTAACTACCTATACTTTAAACAGTTGAAGTAACCCTTAACTAGAAACGTCCATAATTGGCTACATCACGATGTTTGTATTTTTTTATTAACACGAA
The DNA here is from genome assembly GCA_016904865.1 of Pissodes strobi. Lineage (NCBI taxonomy): Eukaryota > Metazoa > Arthropoda > Insecta > Coleoptera > Curculionidae > Pissodes > Pissodes strobi. Next base: position 26,648 of record MU183815.1, read on the forward strand.
CGGTACTGCCACGTTGTTAGATGTGCCGTGGTACTGCTCTGTAACTCGTACAGTATGTATGTAGCTGACTAATATAGTAAGGAAAATCACTATAGCAACGAAGCGTATTCAGTTCATAATTAATAGGCAATATCACGATTTTTTAAATCTTTTTTTTTTAAGTAACCCGAACGGCACTGCGCTGTAATTAATACAGGAACTACCTGACAGAAACCTGTAACCAACACGCTAATAAAATAAAATTTTTGAGATGAGATCATTTTACATGCCTTGATATTTTTGACATCACCCTGTGTAAAACAGAGTTAAAATAGAACAAATCACTTTGTACTAAGTAGTCCAAGAGTAAATCTAGCTAATAATCAAAAAATGGAATAGATTGATCAAAAGTTGATGAGAATACAAGCGTTTAAAATTTAAGTACTTTTTTAGCTACTCCATAATAAATGGACGTGTAGGTTCAGTGTACTTTTAACAAGATGGAGCAACACCCCACTACGTATCAATTACCACTAGCAGAAATTCACTAAACAACGTCTCTAAAAATAGGTGGATTGGAAGAGGAGGTCCTACTCCTCGTTCCCCGGACTTAACTGTTCAAGACTTTTTCTTCTGAGGGTATGTAAAAGAACAATACTATAATCCACTACCACAAATGTTAGAGCAGTTAAAAGCAAATATCCCCAACGTGATAGAAAACATTCCAGAAGAATATTTAATCCATAGTTTTAATAGGTTTATTACCTTGGATAAATGCATTGAAGTCATTCTTCGGTTACCACCATAACTTGTATTGTTTTGTTTAGTACAATTTCATCGTTTAATGTTCGTTTCCTACTTGTTAAAGATCCTGTATTCCAAAACTTTCTGTACCAGGTTTTAATTGCGTTTTTTTGGGTGGTTTTATTAAACATATTTCTAAATCTTCATCTAGTTGTTATTACTGACTGGGTTTCTGCACACATTATCACACACTTCCCGTTTTCACTCAAAGAGAACATTTTACACTTCTACTTTGAAAGAATGCGTCAAAAGTGATCGGCACTGACATTTACGGGATAATGTGAATTTGTTTCCATAGCAGACTTCTCAAAAAATAACATTAAGTGCGAAATTTGTATCGATATGCAGTATTTTTTGGAGCTCAATAAATGCACTATTTTAATAAATAACTATAACTTGTAATATATTTTTGAAAAGGGGAAGGGACAAGCCTTAAGATTTTGAGAAAATATACGGGGTGTTCCATCTAAAATAACAAAGTTGTCCTATACCTAAAATTCCGCCATTTTGTTTTCGGTACTTCCGGTTGTCAAAATAAAATTACATATACTTCAAAAAAAACTTTCAGTAAAATGAAATTATTCAGTGAAAACCGCAACTCGACAGCTTTTTACGTTTACAAGGTATTTAAGATCAAAATGGGTCAAAATATGGATAACCACCTTGTATAATGATTCATATGTGCTTCGGTGAATTGTAAGTGACTCCAGATGCTTCAGTGGACGAAGCGTCTTCCCGTCGACTAATATAAATTATTTCAGTAATAATTATGAAATATATGGATCAATTATATTAGGTTTTCCATGTTGGAAATTGTTTCATCAATAAATAAGCGTTATTTCAAATATTGATATCCGCATGTTAATAAATACAAAGAAACACAAATATATACTAGTTTAGCCAAACAGAAATACTTTCCACAAAAATACTACTTTCATAACCCCATATGATCGATTGACAAAATCCCAAACAGTAAACCTATAATATAAACTAAATATGTATTTATTTATGTTTCAAACATTAAAGGGCCTGGCTAAATTTAACCTGCTACCTACTTTATATAACGACAGGTCTGTGAAATTAATAAACATGGTTTAAGATCTCCAATTCAGGTAGTTCAGGTTTATGAAATAGAAGCTTCTACGATCTATATTGAATAATTGGCGGATATATTTATATAAATAGCAATGGTTATTAAAAAATACAACATTTACATTTTTAGTTTTATTTAATATTCCCGATTGTTTCGACCACTGAAGCTGCATTTTTTGTTTAAAATTGGATGGATTCATAATTAAAATACAGTTTGAGGTACCCTTCAGTTTACAATTATTATTATACCTTGTAGAATTTTGTGCAGAACTAGTACTCATAGGCGCTGCGACGCTACTGCCATTTACTGCAACTGCTACCAGCTGGCCGTCGATAAGACGATATTCCCCTTCTGTTACTGACATTGCTGCAATCTGGCCATTTGATTCGCTTGTAGACTTCCATATACCCATTGACTTCAACATCATTCTAAAATGTAGCATAAGTAGTTTTAGCTTATTTATAATCAGCAGCTAATATTATAGATATTAATCTATTGACTAATATCCGAATAATGCCAGGTAAATCTCAAAGTGAGGGTTAGGCCGAAAAGAAACACCCCCATACAATCATATAATTTCTGACTAGCTTTTCTATTGAAAAGCACCACACCATTGTTTCTGTTGCCACTATCAAACATCAGACCTAAATATTTAAAAGGAAGCAAAATACTTTATATAATATACTATTATATTATAATATGAATATAAACGCTTGATCTAAGATCGGCGTATGAAACTGCCAAACTTGCGACAGCCTGACAGTTTGACGAGTCGTAGGTAAATATATTATATCACATGACGTGTCAGTCACTATACTTTTTGCGACTGCATCAAATATAATATTTTTTCACTACTAACATGATAAATCACCACTATTTACTCCAATCCTCAAATGAGAAGTAACATTTCTCACCCTAGGTAAATAATAATATTAAAAAAAACCTAGGTCAATAATGAAACGGAAAATGTCAAAATGTCAAACTTGTTAGTTTGACAACTAGTTGTCATTTCGGATTATTTGAAAAATGAGTAGGAAATGATTAATTTCAAAATCTAATCAATTCAAATAATCATAAGGATTGTATCAGTGCTATTAGTAAAAAAATTATATACAGTATGACTCACTTTTCATGACTCCCCATAATATTCTTATTAATAATGCGATTTTGTCAAAATTTAGATGGAAAAAAGGTACTTTGTATGTATGGAGCTGTCAGGAGATTATTAGCGTTTTTTGGCGAGTAACCACGGTTAACTACAAGTAATACTGAAGTAAGTGCCAAGCGGGCACCCCACTACAAATTGTACTGTCTGCTTGTGTCTTCGCCAAAATACCGGGTAATTGTTTACTATCCAGCCGTCGACTTATTTTTTTATTTTTTCGAAAAATTTCGTTAGTATATTGTTGAAAACAACAAATTTAAAGATATTCTAGTGGCGGAAGTAAGATTTTTTCAACACTTATAAAAATAATCAATTTAAAATGAATAAACCAGTAAGTAAACAATTACCCCCCAGGCTCCTAGTTTACTATACGGCCGTCGACCTATTTTTTTATTTTTTGGAAAATATCCTTAGTATATTGTTTAAAACAACAAATTTAAACATATTCCAGTGGCGGAGGTAAGAATTTTTCAACACTTATAAAAATAATAAATTTAAAATTGAAAAATCAGTAAGTAAACAATTATTCTCGTGTTCCTAGTTTGCTACTCGACCGTCTACCTATTTCTTAATTTTTTCTATATTATTGAGAACTATAAATTTAAAAATATTCCCGAGGCAGAGATCAGATTGTACCAACACAACGCTTATAAAAATAATTAGGATCAACTTTCACTTAGCTGAAATCAGTTATGTAAGAAATATTTGTTTATTTAGTATAGAGCAACCTCCCCAAAAACAAAATCATAAAAAAAAATTTGCGGAAATGCATCATCTAAATTTTTTCGACTCTAGAATAACTGAAATCAGTTACATGAAAACATGTTTCTGTTCTACATTCTAAATATTTTTCTAAACATAATACCGCAAAAAACTTCTTGCGGAAATAAGTCATTTTCATTTTTTGAGTTAGTTTGGGTTAGCTTTGGTTAGTTTAGGTTAGCTTTGGTTAGTTTAGGTTAGCTTTAGTTAGTTTTGGTTTGTTTGTGTTGGTTTCGGCTCGTTTAAGCCACTACGCACTCGCGTGAAGAAAGGATTGCGCGAAGCACGCACGCAAGCCTATGCGAAACAATTTTGGTTAGCTTGGGTTAGCTTTGGTTAGTTTGAGTGAGCTTTGGTTAGTGTAGGTTAGATTTGGTTAGTTTGGGTTAGCTTTGGTTAGTTTGGGTTAGTTTCGTCTCGTTTAAGCCACTACGCACTCGCGTGAAGAAAGGATTGCGCGAAGCGCACGCTTTTCTTCACGCAAGCCTATGCGAAACGATTTCGGTTAGCTTGGGTTAGCTTTGGTTTGTTTGGGTTAGCTTTGGTTAGTTTGGGTTAGCTTTGGTTAGTTTAGGTTAGTTTCGGTTAGCTTTGGTTAGTTTTGAGATAAAAAAAACTCTGATAGTAAACTAGGAAATTGGAGGAAATTGTTTATTTACTGATTTATTAATTTTAAATTGATTATTTTTATAAATATTGAAAAAATCTTACCTCCGCCACTGGAATATCTTTAAATTTGTTGTTTTCAACAATATACTAACGATATTTTTCGAAAAAATACAAAAATAGGTCGACGGCCGGATAGTAAACTAGGAGCCTGGGGGTAATTGTTTACTAACTGATTTATTAATTTTAAAATCATTATTTTTATAAGTGTTGAAAAAATCTTACCTCCGCCACTGGAATATCTTTAAATTTGTTGTTTTCAACAATATACTAACGATATTTTTCGAAAAAATAAAAAAATAGGTCGACGGCCGGATAGTAAACTGTTACCAAATACCGTATAGTTCAAGTCGGAAATAATAGTCAGTGACTCATTTTTAGTTTTAAGGCGCGCCTCGAGGGATAAGGGAAGAGAGAAGGAAATTCCAGCGGCGGATACAATTGCTTTGTAAATTTATATGTTATAATAACTATATAATGGAATAGTAATAAGTAAACTTAGGCAAATATCCACTTAAACAAATAAAGTTTATGCACATAAATATGCATGATTTTAGTCTAAAATATGCAAAAAAACGTTTATTCAAAATTATTCCTAAATCTAGTAATAAGCAACAAAATTCTACTACAAACAAATAGTAAAATATTCATTAAGGCTAGGAAAAAGAGTCATGGATGATAAGGGGTTTTTCTTATCATAAAATACCATATTGAAAGTTGCATCGAAAGTTTACATCAAACATCAATAAAACTTTAAGTTTACTACTCGTTATCGGAGGTTCCCAAGCGGTAACCCATCCAAGTACTAATCACGCCCGACGTTGCTTAATTTCAGCGATCGAAGGAGAACTGGCATTTTAAACGGCATTATAAGATCCTTTACACAAATAGTGCACTATATAAAAATCGGCCTTTCCTATTGGCCGATCCGCATGGCATTCTGCTCGCTTCGCTCGCTACGGGGGCTCAAGGAAAGGAAACTAAGCAGGTGCTAACCCAAACTAACCCAAGACATACCCAAAATCAAGGAAAAAAACTGTTTAGAAACATAATCTTAAAAAGAATAATAAAAAAAGCAACGGGGTTTGAACCCGGGCCGTCCAGGTGAGACCCAGTTGTCTAAACATCTACACCAAGAGACCTCTTGACAGAAATCGTTTGCATCACGAAGACATATTGTAATACGAGATGGATCAACCAATAGGAGAGGTCGATTTTTACATAGTGCATTATTTGTGTAAAGGATCTTAAAAAGCTTTTCAACGTGCTATGGTCCTTACCTGTACATTTTAGCATGTTCATAGAATAAAAACAAAAACATTCGCATTTATAATATTAGTTAGGATTCTTTAATAATACGTACTGGCAGCTTCGGAGCGGATTAATTCACTGCACAAATTCGACACGAAAATCTAATGCCACTAGGAATAACATCAACATATGAACACAGGATATTTACCTTATAACCTTGGGCCGACATCCTTTGATTTGGGACAATCAATAACCAGCTTTTTCAAATTTTACCGCTTTAAGCGTCTGGGCATCTGAATAATACTTTTGACAGTTCGTATAATTTAAAATAATAATATGCTTTTTTATCGTCTAAAATGGCAAAATTGTATATAGTACTGTCCTAGCGGCTAGAATCGGTTTACACATTTACTTTCCATTTGTAGAGATTTACCCTCATACCGCCGCGTAAGAAGTTTACACATCAAAAACTCAAGGGCATTCAAGATCAAATTACCTCAATGTCATTCAAGGTAAAAGACACAACAAAACAGTCCCAAGGACATTCAAGGTCATACATGCTTGGAGCAATCCCAAGGTCATATGCGCGACCTTCAACAAAAACTCAAGGACATTCAAGGTAAAATGTCAAGGACATTCAAGGTGAAATTAAGCCAATGTCGTTCAAGGTCGAATACACTTAAGACCAAGTGGGCGGGGTTTATCTCAAAGTCACCGGAGGGGGGTGAGTGTGCAAAAAGTTGGAGGGGGAGAATTGAGGCCGCCTAAAGCACTCTACTGTGGATTAATTCACTGCATACTTTCGACACGAAAATCTACAAAGCTTGTTCTTTTACCAGCTACTCATCTTGGGCCGACATCCTTTGATTTGGGAAGGTCAATAACCAAATTTTGCAAATTTTAGAAGAGGCTTTTGACAGTTCGTTTAATTTAAAATAATAATATGCTTTTTTATCATCTAAAATCCGTTTTAAAACGATTTTAAATGACACAATTGTATAAAAATCACAAAATTCGGACTTTTTTAGGACGATAGCAGTGCAGACGAATTTGTCGTGGATTTTGAAGCGAAAATTCATTTTAAATTCAACCGTCATTTCATTCATTTTAAATTCAACCGTCCAAACTTATAGATGGAAAATTATAGAAGAGGGCCATGACTGAATATTGTTTTAAAAGTCTGGGCATCTGAATAATATCTTTGACGGTTCGTTTAATTTAAAATATGCTTTTATATCATCTAAAATCCGTTTAAAACCGATTTAAATGGCCAAATTGTATAAAAATCTCTCACCGGCTTATAATGTCACGATCGGTTTACACATTTTCGCCCCATTTACCGAGATTTACCCTCATACCGCCGCGTAAGATGTTAACACATCAAACATGTGCAGATATGAAAACCGAAAAAATTACCCTTCACTTTTAGATAGGAAAATCTATTAACATAATATAATTATAGTCAAAAGCGATCTTATCGTGCGGGTCCAAAGGTCACAATTTTCAGTAAAAACTTCATTTGTGGCAGATTTTGCGTGTAAAATCTGTCAAAGTAATGACATTTAATGAAAAATAATAATAAATAAAAAATAAATAAATAAATAAATAAATAATAAATAAAAATGTGACCTTTGGACCCGCACGATAAAACCGATTTTGACTATAGCCATAACGTTATTGTAATATTTTTAATCTGTTCTGATTCTTTTTAGCCCGTTTTGGCTATTTCTAGTCACTTTTGGTTAGTCGTTCAAACAATTTTCCGTTAGTTCCAACTTATTGATGTGTAAACATCTTACGCGGCAGTATGAGGGCAAATCTCGGCAAATGGGACGAAAATGTGTAAACCGATTCTAGCCGCTAGGGCGGTATTATATCCAATTTGCCATTTAAAATAATTTTAAATGGATTTTAGATGATAAAAAAGAATATTTTAAATTAAACGAACAGTCAAAATTATTATTTATTAATTATTATATACGCAGTGTATTTGGATCCATAGCACAGCTTATTTTTAATGGACGGTTGAATTTAAAATGAATTTTCGCTTCAAAATCCACGACAAATTCGTCAGAAGCCACGGCTATCGTCCTAAAAAGTCCGAATTTTCGGGTTTTTATATAATTTAGTCATTTAAAATCGTTTTTAAACGGATTTTAGATGATAAAAGAGCATATTATTATTTTAAATTAAACAAACTGTCAAAAGTATTATTCAGATGCCCAGACGTTTAAAACAATATTGAGTCATAGCCCTCTTCTAAAATTTGCAAAATTTGGTTATTGACTTTCCCAAATCTAAGGATGTCGGCCCACGATTACTAGGTAAAAAAGCTGTGTCCATATATTGATGTTATTCCTGATGGCATTAGATTATCGTGTCAAACTAACCGATGTCGTTAGAGGATATGTTTACACATCAGTGTCTCGACTACTACCAGACTCGCTCAATTTTTTTTAGTCATTTGAACTGACTCCGATACGTTATAATCAAATTTAATCTTTTCGTTTTGATTAGTTTTAACTTACTTTAATTTTTGCAATCTATTCCGATACGGTTTAGCCCGTTTTGGTGCTTTTGGTTACTTGTGATTAGTTTTCGTTAGTCATTCAATCAGCTTTCGGTTAGCTTTCGTTAGTTTTAAATTATTTTAGTAATTTGAACCGGTTCCGATACGTTATGGTTAATTTTAGTTAGTCGGCAAAATTCGGTTAATTCAAGTTCATTTCACCTTATAAGCTTAATATTTTTAATCCGTTCTGATATGTTTTAGCCCATTTTGGTGCTTTTGGTTACTTTTGGTTAATCGTTCACTTTCGGCTAATTTCAGTTAGTTTTAATTTATTTTAGTTATTTGAACCGGCTCCAAAACGTTATAACCAATTTTAGTGTTTTTGGTTAGTCACCAAAATAAGGTTAATTTGAATTAGTTTCAATTTACTTCAATATTTTTAATTTTTCGATACGTTTTAGCCCGTTTTGGTGCTTTTAGTTACTTTTGGTTAGCTTTGGTTGGTTATTCAATCAATTTTCGGTTACTTTCAGTAACTTTCAATTTATTTGAGCCATTTGAACCGGTTCCGATACGTTAAAACAATTTAAACGCTTTTGGTTAATAATATAGGTCGTCGCAAAAATTCGGTTAATTTGGGTTAGTTACTTATTTTATTCTTAATTTGTTCCGATACGTCTTAGTCCATTTTGGTTACTCTTGATTAGTTTTGGTTCAACATCTTTTGGTTAAGTTTAGTTAGTTTTAATTTATTTTAGTCATTTGAACCGGATTCGATACGTCATATCCAATTTTGATGTTTTTGGTTAACATTAGTTAGTCGCCAAAATTCGGTTAATTGTTAGTTTCAACTTGTTTTAGCCCATTTTGATGCCTTTGGTTACTTTTGGTCCATTTTGGTTAGTCGTTCAATCAACTTTCGGTTAATTTCAGTTAATTTTAATTTATTTTAATCATTTGGACCAGTTTCGTTACACTATAACCAATTTTAGGGTTTTTGGTTAGTCACCAAAATTCGGTTAATTTAAGTTAGTTTAAACTTAGTTCAATATTTTAAATCTATTTCGATGCGTTTTAGCCCGTTTTGATGCTTTTAGTTACCTACTATTGGTTAGTCGTTCAGTCAAGTCTCAGTAAAGTTCAGTTAGTTTTAATATATCTTAGCCATTTGAACCGGTTCCGGTACGTTATAAGCAATTTTAATGGTTTGGTTAGTTTTAGTTAGCCGCCAAAATTCGGTTAATTTTAACTTACTTCAATATTTTTAATCTATTTCGATATGTTTTACCCGTTTTGGTGCTCTTAGTTACTTTTGGTTAGTTTTGATTAGACATTCAATCACCTTTCGATATCATAAGCAATTATAATGCTTTTGGTTAGTCACCTAAATACGGTTAGTTTGGGTAAGTTTTAACTTACTTCAATCTTTTTAATCTATTTCGATATGTTTTAGCCCGTTTTGGCGCTTTTAGTTATTTTTGAATATTTTCAATCGTTTTTCGGTTACTTCCAATTAGTTCCAATTTATTTTAGTAATTTGAACCGGTTCCGATACGTTATAAGCAATTTTAATGTTTTTGGTTAGTTTTGGTTAGTCACTAAAATTCGGTTAATTTGGGTTAGTTTTAACCTACTTCAATATTTTAAATCTATTTCGATACGTTTTAGCCCGTTTTGGTGCTTTTCATTAGATTTGGATAGTCGTTCAATACACTTTCGGTTAGTTTCAGCGTTGTTTGAATAGTTAGTTAGTCAAACAGCGGTTTCAGTTAGTTCCAATTTATTTTAGTAATTAGAACTGATTCTGATACGTTACAATCAATTTAAGTTGAAATAAACAAGCTAACACGATCTCTCACGGGTACGACGTCATGAATGTGGCAAATGTAGCATGCATTTTTTCACGATTTGAGGCCCTATTTAGGAAAACAGAAACATTTTCAATGTTAAAACAAAACGATAACCTAAACCCGCAAGCGCGACTATGCAACAGATCTCTCACAGAGTACATGCTCGTTTACTGTTGCAACGTTGCGACCTCCGCCCGACGGTCGTAAAATATCAGTATATTTACGACCGTCGATCGCGAACCTCTGTTAAAGTACAGCTGCTTCAAATGTTCCGCGTAACGCGCGTATACGGGCCACAATGAATTTGGCAGCGGTGCACGTTTTGTGCCGGAACTCTGTGTCCGCATTTAGAATAAGCGGAATTTTGCGAGGATTTCATACCAGATTTATTGTTAAATATTAAATATTACTTTAAGCCGCTCACGTTGGTCTGTTTTCGAACGAGTGACTGACGTCACTGACTATTATTTCCGTCTCAAGGTATAGTTAGATCTTGCATTGCTAGAAAAGAATATAGATATTTTGCATATTTATTTGAAAATGATCAGTTTGATCAGTGCAGAACGTTTACTCATATTTTTAATGACAGAATGGTGGCCTCTGGTGATAAGCAAACTAATGGTATTTTTTCGATGAATATGTTCAGGATATCCAATCCCATTTGGGGCACATTGTGTAGGAATTCCGATGCGTATGAGGCTTCTATAGAAGAATTTCA
>MU183815.1:52447-66721 GCA_016904865.1 Pissodes strobi
TATATCAGCTTAAAGTTATGCCCTTCGGACTATGCAATGCCTCCGCTACTTTTGAGCGTCTTATGGAAGTTGCTCTACGAGACCTCACTTGGAAGGCATGCCTGGTCTATCTTGATGATATAATGGTAATGGGAAAAACTTTCGAAGAGCACCTACAAAACCTGCATGAAGTTTTTACTAGAATCATGAATGCTCAGCTCTAACTGAATCCAAAGAAATGTTTTCTTTTCCAGCAAAAAGTTGAATTTCTCGGGCATGTCGTGTCATCAGAGGGAATCCAAACTGACCAACGAAAGATTACAGCAATCAAGGACTGGCCTAGTCCTCGCGGCAAACATGAACTGCTGATCTTCCTTGGACTATGCACTTATTATAGAAGATTTGTTGAAGGATTTGCAAATATAGCTGCACCTCTACATTAGCTCACTGAAGAACAAGCAAATTATAACTGGGATCATATCTGTGATTCTGCGTTCAGGAAATTAAAAGCGGCTCTATGCTCTAGTCCAATATTGGGATATCCGGAACAAAAAGGTAAATTTGTATTGGACACAGACGCAAGCAACACCGGCATCGCAGCAGTTTTATCGCAAGTACAAGCAGGAGAAGAACGAGTTATCGAATACTACAGTCGAACACTTTCGAAACCTGAACATAAGTACTGTGTAACCCGAAAAGAGCTTTTGGCAATAGTACGGTATGTTTAAGCATTTCCAACAATATCTGTATGGACAAGAGTTTCTAATAAGGACTGATCATGCAGCACTTAAATGGCTTTTGGATATGAAACAGCCAGATGGCTTGATAAGTTACAACAATATAACTTTAAGGTTAAGCACAGAGCAGGGAGATTGCATAATAATGCAGATGCTTTATCCAGGTCATGCGAGGATAATTGTAAGCATTGTCAAAGAATAGATCAACGAGAAGGAATTACTCCCATTAGGCAAAAGGAAATTTGAAGTTGATCAGCAGTGGACCACAGAGCAACTTAAAAAGGATCAGCTTGAGGATAGTGAAATAGCACTGTTGCTAAATGCTAAAGAAGAACATCAACCAAGACCAAGCTGGAGAGAGATTTCAACTAAAGAACTTGCTTTTAAAACTCTGTGGGCTCAGTGGGACTCCCTGGTGGTGGAAAATGGACTTCTTAAACGAGCATGAGAAAGCGCCGATGGAAAAGTAGTGAAGAAACAGTTAGTGGCACCAAGAAATAAGATATCGGAAGTCCTGGAAGAAGTTCATAATGGAAAATCTGGTGTTCATCTCGGAGTGAACAAAACGATTGACAAGATACGCAACAGATTTTACTGGGTCAACTACTGCCAGGATTTGAAATCGTGGTGTCGGCAGTGCTCAACCTGTGCCGCAAGTCAAGGATTCAAAACAAGATCTAGGGGAAAAATGAAACAGTATAATGTGGGCCTACCGTTTGAACGTATCGCCATTGACGTAGCTGGTCCTTTTCCAGAAACAAATAATGGTAACAAGTACATTTTAGTGGCAATTGACTACTCCAATAAATGGCCTGAAGTATTTGCGATCCCCAATCAAGAAGCTGTTACCATAGCAGAGGTCCTCGTGAATAACCTATTCAGCAGATTTGGTGTTAGAGCTGCACTCAGATCAAGGACACAACTTCGAATCCAAGGTTTTCCAGAAAGTCTGTGATTTACTCAACATCCATAAAACACGGACTACAGCCTTACATCCACAAGATTGGGACCAACACATACCACTATTTTTTATGACATATAGATCAGCAGTCCATGACACGACAGGACTAACACCAGCCATGGTTTTATTTGGAGGAGAACTTCGTTTACCCTATGACCTATTATTCGGAACGCCAGACAACCAGGATATGAAAATTCAAGACTACGCGGACTCTCTTAAGGAAAAGTTGCTATACATCCAAGAATTAGTCAGAGAAAACACGGAGAAAGCCAGTGACCGAATGAAGACACGATATGATCTCAAAGCTAATTCTATGGGATTTCAGATCAACGATAAAGTCTGATTATATAATCCGCAGAGGAAGAAAGGAAGATCTTCCAAGCTAACGCTAGTATGGAAAGGGCCCTATATAGTCATCAAAAGAATTAATGACGTAGTGTATAGAATTTAACGTAGCCCCAGAAGCAAACTGAAAGTAGTCCACCTCGACAGGCGGAAAGCATATCACGGACATGAAGTAGCTAGCAACTATCTGAATGTTTTTGTGCTACCCTATAGAACTGGCCTTGCCGGGTCTATGTATGAGTCATCGCCGCGCCGGCCGCGAAGATTCAGGAACGCTGGAATTATCTCGATGCCCTGGTCGAGAATCATATAGAGTGGCCTCGCTTCTTCCCGAGTATCACCAAACATATGCTAGTATTACACGTCATATTCGAGAAACGGGTAGCTTTGAGTGAACATTTGAAGGTAGGAGTCGTATGCAGACAACTCGAACTGTTGAAAATGAAGAAGTTTTGGTAAGAGTTGAAGAAGAACCAAGCATCAGTACGTCCGGTTGGAACGTGAGTTGAAGCTTCCTAAAACCATCGTAAATGACATTTTAAGAGAACAATTTTAATACTGCACTTGTATCACGTCCAAACAGTTCAAGAACCTTTGCCCATTGATGCCCCCCAGCGGCTCTTATTTTGCCAATTTATTCGGACCAGAAGAATCCATTGATCTAAATTTTAGTAAGAAAATCTTATTTACCGACAAGACGTGCTTTAAAACAAGGTCAGGAGTTACCAAAATGCACAACTAACATGTTTATGCAGATGAAAATCCTTATGCCATTAAAGTTGCCCACCATAAACATCAATTTAAAATAAATGTTTGGGCAGGTATTGTCGATCGGCATAACCACTTATTCTAGCAAAATTTGACAAGAGAGAAAAAAATTTACAAATATATTGTTTAACTAGAAAATAATTTTGATTTGTCAGTAAGTCAATGGCATACAAAATCAGAAGATAAAACTACATATGACGTCACTTTTATAATACTTCCGATTAATTACAGCCTGTTACTACGCCAACAGAAAACGTCATTCTATAGCCTAAGACTCAGCACCGTAAATTATTAAAATAGATTTGTACGTTTTTGAAAATTTTAGGAGAAACCAATTTTTTTTTATCTTTGACGCCCTCTGTAGGCTCAATGAAGCAATTTTGGATATAAGTAAGTTCGCTTAAATCGACCTATTTTAACTTTAGGCATCTGTCATAAAACGTTGTCCATGTATTTTCCAGACACCCACCCTGTATAACACAATCTAAGAAACTGCAAACATATTTAAGCGCTAATATACTTGGAAAATGTCAGCTACTGATTAAGTATGAGGATGAAATAAATATCGGATTTATTTAAATATTGCCGTTTTAAAATTTATACGTATCTGATTGATTGACAATACTGTGTGAATAAATCCCGCAGCTATTAAATTGACCTTGTGAAAATTTAAAAGCACTAGTATAACGGATTCTTAATGTGGAACACAAAATAATATTCCATGTATTACAAATTTATGATAATAAGTAAGTTTTCGGTATAATATATTATTAATATGGTGTCATCAGATATCAAAATTGTAAGCTAGCATTCATTTTATTGCGAGAGTAAGAAGGAAAATCATTTTGATCTTTTTGATGTTTTAAATAAACTAATCATTGGATATCAAATAAGATAAGTAAATTGTAAATGTACGTTTGTAGGTCTGACATCATCTCGTTTCTTTTTAGTATTGGTTTTACACTGCATCGATAGTTTTGCGCTACTACTACAGTAACTAATATCAAATTCTGTAATCAAAAGGTGCTATATTTTAGAATTCATATTTAAACACATAACATTAATAATAAATTATTTTGTACACATAAAAAATCAAATAACCACAACAAAACTATATTTTTAAATTTAGGTAATTTTATTGAATTGTTTAACTTAATTCACATAATTGTAATGCAAATAAATTTAACTTTATTAGATGTCTATTTATTCGTTTATATTCTCAGCTCTATTATTTCATTCTATTTTGTAAATCTTAAGTACAAACAACTAAATTATGATTTATCAATCATAATTCACGCAAAGACTATTTCTCAAATATTAATAATTAAAACTAAAAAGAAACAAGATGGAAATTCGTAAAAAATCTAATTAAAATTTCACAAACGTGTCGTTTAAAAACACTATAAATAAGAGAGAAGCAAAGTGAAGCCTTGATTGCAATCAATAAGACGATAAAAAACGGTGAAGGTGTTCAGTACCTCTCCTCTTCAGAAGAGTAACGAAGAGGTGAAGCCAGAACTTTCGTGTCACTCTCTGTACTATTAGAGCGTTTATCATCGCACACTCCACTGCTTGGCATCGAGGTTATCCTATAAGACACGCATATATAACCCAGATAAGATTATTAAACAATTATTTAATTAGAAGTTAATGGATAAAAATGTGATGTTTAGAAAGTTGAAAAAGTGATATAACTGATATATTAACGTGGTCACCATAAACAATACAATTATTCATTCTTGCATATTTTTAGCGTTACTACATCGAAAGAAAACTAACAAATGGCAGCACCATTCATTTTAGATTGAAAATAGTAAACAGATACCATTATTTAATTAGAAGTTAGTGGATAAAAATGTGCGTGTTTAGAAAGTTGAAAAAGTGACACAACTGATAGATTAACGTGCTCACCATAAACAATAGAATTATAATAAATTCATTGTTACATATTTCCAGCTTCACTACATCGAAGAAACTAACAAATGGCAGCACCATTCATTTTAGACTAAAAATAGGGAACAGCGAAAATAACACTGATATGCTATATTATGCCTTATAATTATTAAGCACTAAATATCAGATGATAACGTAGCCTATGACACGATCTTGATTAATTTCGATACTATTTATGTTCAAAATTATTACTCCTAACTTTTATCATTTTACTTTGAATTTTTCTGTCGTATCTCAATGCATGGGATTTAATATTGTCACGACTAACAACCGTCCGAACGCTTTGTGCTACCGTATAGAACTAGCCGCCGCCCGTGCCGCCCGCTTCTTTGTCTGCATGACTCATCACCCGGCCGGTAGCGAAGATTCGGGATCGCTGGAATTATCTCGATGGCCTCGTCGAGATCGTATAGAGTGGCCTCGGAATACTTCCCGAATATTCGTGATAGATTGGAGATTATATATAAGCAGACCTAAGGCGAATGTTAGGAGTTCAGTTCAGTTAATCATTGAGTGTTGAATAGATATTAGTGGTGAAGTTATAAGAGTAGTATAGAGTGTTAAATTGTATACAGTGGTAGTGAATAAAGAGAATATTAGTTGTAAATAGCAAAGTTGTAATTCTGTTAAGAACCCACGGGAAAAACGTAACAATATTAATAGTTGTAAACGGTTGTTTCCAATGTTGCCAAAACTTAAGGTTAAATGGAGAAAAGGTCTTTAAAAAAAGGTACCATTTTAGCTGAACAGAATGATGCTACCTACTATTTTTGCATACATGATTTTATTTCATTTTTTTTTAAGAATACAGATTTCCCTTTTGTTGAAAGGTCTATTTATTTTTAATTTCAACCTACAATTTTGGTTCTATTCTAGGATGACGTTATGTGAATTAACCACATTGGTTATTAATTGCTTTAACTACCGACAACAGAGGCCAGCCCACAGAAGTTACAAGAAACATTTTCCTCGACTTTCCGTGTAGTCAGCATCGTCCAGTCATAGTAGAGGTAGGAATACAAATCCCCCTAATTACCTCTATTCCTTGCCCAAGGTGGAATTTCAGAAAGGCCTATTGGACAAAGTTCTCCACGGAAATGGACAAATGTTTAGGTTAGTTGGATACCTCCTACCAGTAAAAATTATAACAGATTTGTTGGCGCTGTAATAAGTAGTGCCAAAAAAAAGTATACAAAGAGGCTACTGCAAGGAATACATTCCCGGATGGTCCCAAACTAGTGAAGAGCTGCACGAACATTTTCTTGAAACAGGTGATCAGGAAATAGCAGACGACCTACTTCATAGCCTAGATGCGGCGAGACGGGAAAAGTGAACAGACACTCTAGAAATCCTGAACTTTCAGACATCGAGCAGACAAGCCTGGGCACTTTTAAGGAAACTAGGGGACCGAGCCCCCACACAAAGACAAAATACAACTTTCAGTCGAGAACTCAAAATCTTAAAAGATCAAGTCACAGAAACAGAGCATTCTCGCCCTGATACTTGTGAGATTTCAAATGCTCATAAAGAAGTCAAGCCAGGAAAAGCTCCAGGATTTAACAATATCCACCCTGAATTCGTAATAAACCGTGACAAGTACGCAAAAGTCTGGATGGCTCACTTCTTCACAAATATTATACAAAACGACAATATCCCAAAGGAACTTAAGCGATCGAAGATAATCGCTATACTAAAACCAGGTGATAGCCCAAGAGTTACAGACCAATGGCTATGTTGTCTGTTACCTATAAGAATTCGTCCGAATTGTCATATCGTTAAGTAATACTGAACAGGCCAAAAATGCAAATAATAAATGTCTAAAGATATAGATTTTTTATAGATACAAATGTTAATAGGTTGGTGTACATATGCTTTACACTGTTGTACAGGATTCATCTTTTTTTATCAAATAATTACCCTTTACGTCACCTGAATCTTAAAAGCCACCAAGTTCAATTTGCCAGAGTGCATTTTATGGATGCGGAATTCGATTTTATCTGATTTTACTTTATTATATATATTTGTTTAAATTTTGGTGTTATTACCAATTTATGACTTTTTCAAGAGTTTGGAAATAATTATGATTTTGGAATACTCTTCGGTGCAGTGTTAGGTCACGTAATTTTTCGGCACTTTTGCATTACCATAACTTTAAATGATCTTATTGGTGTTTATATTGATATCTTGCCTTTCCTTCTATCACTTGAGAAAATACAACAAAATACATAATACTTACAATTCGCCCTCGAAAGGAATTTCAGGAATGCAAAGAAAAATTTTGCTGTGATGTAGTTAACTTAAAATTTAGAATACCAAAAACTATGAGAATTCCAATTAACACTATTAAAAGTGCATTAAATTAATAAATCTAATTCTAGCCTCTAGTCTAATTTTACTGTGAAAGGAATTAAATATTTCCCTCGGAAAATCCACTCGATCGATTTCATTCTTTACTGTCACGGCCCTTCCAGTCAGAACTTTGAAAAGGAAAATCAGCAACCTTTAATTTTCCAAGAGATTGAAGATATCGGCACAAAATATTCGTTGCTTGTTTTCGAAGGTTTTCTTCAATAATGCTACATTAATGACATACTTAAGTAAAGTTCGTCAAATATATATATAAAAAAAAATAGCAAAACATGGTTAATTTCATAACGTAATAAAAAGTTTGTACCAGAGTTGGACCAACAGCTAGCCTCTATGCAACTCGTTTCGATAACGTTACTGTGAAAATTGCTATACCAACCACTGAAATAATTTAAAAAAATCAGTCATATTTACTGGCAAATATGTTTAATAAGCTTCCAAGTTCAAAAAGGCAAATTAGGTGTGAAAAGCGTTTTAGAAAAACTGTAAAGAAAACTCTGACTGGAAGGGTTTATTATAACGTGGATGATCGCGCGGATCCGATTACGCATCCAATGTAAACATTTCGGTACGGTGGATAAAACTGTGTTGTAGTGCATTTTGCCGAGGGTTCCAAACCCCAACTTAGGTTTTTGTTCGATTGCCTTTGTTTGGATAAATAATATTTCTGATGCAAATTGGAATTTATAATTTTGCTCAATTTTTGACACATGTTTGTATTATTTGTGTGATCTGTCAACTTTAATATATCTTTTTTGCCTCAGGAATTATTGTTATTTATTATTAGTGTTTAGTAGCTTTATCAATGAAATTGTTATGTCTTAGACAATAAAGGATATTTTGAATTTGAAACTTGAATTTAAAACTCATCATTTTAAATGCTTAGGCTTATAGAAATCCGCTCTTATCAAACTCCGGCTGTTATTCATCATTTTTGGAAGCTTGTCATAGGATATGGCTCGTTGTTGCCGCCGTTGTTCTCCATACGGAAAATTCCAGGAATATCTGGCCGCACTGTTATTATAAATCTATACTAGTGTGGTAGATGTGGTCCACCCGCATCGCCCGGTGAAGTACAACCTCATTGGTTTAGGTGGTGTGAAATGACCTCTGGTTCATTTTTCGTCACCATGCCCAGTGTGGAAAAGAAAGATTGCATAATGGCGCCTCCTAGATCAAATACTCCAGAGGTAAAATAGACTCTCATTCGGATCTCCGGGTGGAGACTGGCCTGGGGGGATCATCAGGCATGAACGTCTCTGAATACGTCTCCAAATAGACTGCGATTGGCCTTCTGCAACATAAGAGGCCTCAACACAAATCCACCAATACCTAACATCAAGTAAGCCTTAAATTTTAGCTCTATCAGAAACAAAAGTCAAATCAAGCACTACTCACGTTCACTTGAATATACCCGGATATAACCTTTACTCCCGATTTCGATATAACTCTGAATTAGCTGTTTTTATACGAGACGATTTATGTTGCCAACGCGAAGAACTATACGAACCTAAGGACTTCGATATCATGTGGTTCAAACTAAGCACAACTCGAGGAACCAAATTCATTTGCTGCTTGTATAAGCCACCTGGCGAATACCAATATATTAAATTGATTTTCTAGGAGATTTCAACAGACATAACATCGACTGGTGGAAACACTACAACAAAAACAACGATGAAGGACGAGAAGGCGAGACTTTTGCTATTAATTAGTCACAGGGTCAGCTGGGTAACGAACCTCTCAGGTTCCCTGAGCGTCAAAGAGACTTTGCTAGCCTCTTGGATCTATTCTTAACAACTAATGCTGACCTCCACAGCATAACCGATCAACCTTCGTTGGGCTCATCAGATCACACTTTTATCTCCGCAACCTGTAAACATGCTATTAAAACAGAGGAGCCACAGGTACCCCGAAAGGTTTGGCACTACAAATCTGCAAAGTGGCGTGACCTTCGCCAGTTTTATCTTTCTTTTCCTTGGAAAGATGCCTGCTTTAGGAATCAAAACACCTCTGAATCTGGTGATGAGATAACTCAAGTTACCCTAGCTGGTATGGAAGCTTTCATCCCCTCTTCAATGAAACGTATCTCAAACTGTAAACCATGGTTTGGGAAAAACTGCTCAAGAGCGGTCAATGCTACAAATGCCGCCTACCGCAAATGGCGCCGAGATCCGACAGACGAAAATCGAAATATATTCATCACGACTAGAAACCAGTGTAAGCGAACCATTGACAAAGCAAGGAGGGATGTAACGAGCGGATTAAGAACAAGTTTCTCAACTGTCCTAACAGATCGAGATACTTTTGGTCAGTTGCTAAAGCTGTCAATCAGGTTTTTTTCAAAGACGTCAATCCCACCACTGACCAAACATATTAAGCCTAGTTCTCAGAGCTTCGACTGTCGCCCGCGACAATCCCCACTTCTTGCCTTTTCAATGTCGAGCGACAGCTGTCACGTCTCGATGATGTCAACCATCTGTCATTTTACACAATATCCCCAATGAAAATTAAGTGAAGTTGATTCAAACCAACTACAGCGACAACAAACTGGCGACACTGTGGAGGGGGATAGGGGTTATGACGTTCCTTGTCTCCTATTGGCCAGAGAGAGTGTAGCTGGCGACAGTCGAAGCTCTGAGAACTAGGCTTTAGTCTGCATAAAGAGACTAATAAATCTTAATTTGACCAGCCTACCTGAGCTTGTGACCGGCTGGCTAATAGCACGACCCTTTCGTAAATCAAATCGTTTTTTTTTTTTGAAGGGGTGAAAACAAAGTTCCCAGTCATAATTTGCACTTGGGTATGATATTTGGGTAATTGGGATAAAAATACATGATTACTGTTTGTTTTACTTATTATTTTATTATTTATTTATTATTTGAAAAACTTTAGAAACAGCTCAAAATAAAAAGTTTTCAAAAAACTATTAAAATGTTTTGTTAATTTACAGGAAAATTATTTGACATAATGTAATGAGATCTGTATAAAGAATTCAATTTATATTTAACATAAATACTATGTATCTAATAACTACTAATGTCAAAATTCAAAATACATTAAGGTCAACAAGTGAAACAACAATGTGGGTTTTTTTTGGTGGGGACGGCAAAAGAAAAAGCGAACATTCTTGCCGAAACATTTCACATCAAATTCTTCCTTAGATCCTCAAGAAAAGCCTTCCCCAACTATCCCGTGAGTAAATTCCTCAATGCCAAGTTTGATATTTGGTCAACGCGAAGTGAAACGAATACTTAAAGGCCTAGACGCTAACAAGGCCACAGGACCGAATGATGTTCCCGTAATAGTGCTTAAGAAATGTGCTGCTGAATTAACAGCTGCACTATGCAGGCTTTTCTCTGCATCATACAGAACTGCATGATTTACTTCTAGCTGGAAATGCGCTCAGGTGCAACCAATCCCAAAGAAAGGTAAAGAAACGATTCCAAATAACTACCGTCCAATTGACTTGGTCCCCATAATGTAGAAAGTGATGGAGGAACTGATCAACGAACTTAAAATAACTCGAATCATCATCATGGCATCATAAGCAATCGCCAGTATTGCTTCCGCAAGCAGAGATCTGCTGACTTACGCGAGCTACCCGTGGACCAAACCAAAATTATCGAGAGTACGGCGAATCACGTGCCGTAACTCTCGAGCCCTCCAAAGTATTTTTAGGGTGAGGCATGACGGATTTTTAAGCAAATTGACAGCATACGGTCTGCCATCAAGATTGCTTCTATGGCTTTCCAATTTCTTAAGGGATCGAAACATTCGAGTTGGTATTGATGTACATCTTTCGGAGGAACTGAAAATCAATGCTGGAAATCCTCAAGGGTGTATATTATCTCCCACACTCTTCCTGCTCTATCTCAACGATCTTTTATACAGAACAAATAATTCTATTTACAGCTTTGCAGGCGACAGCACTCTTATATCCTGATTCATGTCGCAGGCTCCAATGACCGCTGCTCGTTCCCAACGCGAGCGAAAAATCATATTGCCACCAGCAATGAACGCCATCGGAGAGTGAGGTGAGGAAGACAATGTTCAGTTTAACGCAGGAAAGCAATTAGTGAATAACCGAACGCCATAAGGTGAGACTGTACCCTATTACATTTTTTTTTTCATTTTTCTTTAAAGTAAAATTCTAGAACACCTAATTTAAATTATTTCGTTATTGGATGATTTAAGTTTTAGTTTTCTTGAAGTAATTATATCATTGTAAAATTTCAGTGTATAATCAGTAAATTTAGTTGTGTTAATAAATTGACCAATTAGGTAGTAAGACGATTTATTTTAGATTTACCAGTTTACATGACAAATAGCATATTCTTATTCTCTTTTATTTTGGCAATACTCTAGCGAGTTCAGGCGTAAGAGCATTCCGCAGGCCTTATCTATCTCAGATATGGAATGTAAGTTCGGTTTCTTTTTAATTTGCTGCGGATGGTGCCTAAATACTATATTTGCTTGCTTGAAAGAACTTTTATTCTGGATAGCGACATGGAAACTGCCGTGTCTAGGCCCATATAACACGCAAGTTTAAGTTTGTCCAGTGGGGTTATGTAATAAACTCCACCTACGTTACTAATGAATTCTCATTTATCTTTTTGACTTCCATATAAATCCAAAATCAGATCTTAGATATTGAATATGACGTTGCTTCATAATGAACAAAGTAGCACAGTCATTCATAAATTAGCAGACTAGAATTTTCTCATAAGAGACAATGTGTGAGAGAATGCAGTGTTTACTGGAAATGGCGAATTTAATGTTAAGTGAATATATCGTTGATTTTAGATCAGCTTTTAAAATATGAAATAAAAATTGATATCCATATTTAAAAGAAAATAAGTTGATGATCAATAAAGCGCGGATTATATGCAAATTGCATATACATGAATATTTTGCATATTTTGTCAGTTTTTGAAAAAATGCATATTTTGACACATTTTAATTTTACCTGCATATTATGGTTATATTTACCCAAAAATTATTAACATCCTTAGATATCTAAATTCATTATTCATTATCATCAGTCCGCGGCTGACCCTAATCTTTGCGAATTTCCAGGTAGGTACTTACTTACTTGTACCTACTATTGTTAGGCGAAATATAAAATAGACAATCCCATACCCTTTTAATGAGGTTTTTATGATCAATTTATGAACAATTTAGAAGGTTAGAAAGGTAGAAAAAGTTTAAAAGGTATTGTAAAATGTCTTCTTAAAATGCAAATTGCGGTCAACGGTATATCTCTGAATAGACTTTAGGCATAACTAGACTCAGGTTAGTATTTTCAGTTTGTCGAAAAGCTTTGGTGTGTTAGCAGATAAATAGCGAGTTTTGATTGGTTTTAAAAATGGCGAAAATAGTAAAAACTGCGACGTGGATTAAGGGTATTTCCGAGTTAGAATTTAGTGGAGAAAGTTTTTTGCAAAGCCTGCTCAAAAATAATTGTTTGTGAAAAAAATTTTCAAGTGGATCAGCATTTAAAAACAGCGCTGCATATCGCGAAGGTTACAAAAATTAAATGTGCGCCAGTTCAGCAGAGTGTTAAAAACGCATTTCAAAATGTGGGTGCAAAATCTCAGTTGGATAAGGAACTTTTTCAAGAAGACTTGTGTCAAACTATGATGGCAGCTAACATACCACTAAGAAAACTTCAGCATCCCCAATTTAGAAGTTTTCTACAAAGGCATTGCAACCAAACCATTCCTGATGAGTCGACCCTCAGAAAGAAAAATGTTCATTCGGTCTACGAGACAGTTCTTCAGGAAATAAAATCTTCAATTGGCGAGAAAAACTTCTACATCGTTGTGGATGAAAGTACCGATGCTTGTGGCAGATATATCGCACATCTGATGATTGGAGCACTTCAAGAAAATAATTCTACAAACGCATACCTAACAGCTTCGAAGCAGTTGGACAAAACCAATAATGTGACGGTATCCAGATTCATACAGCAGTCTCTATCAAGCTTCTTTCTTCCAAACCCAGTGCCAGAAGAAAAGTTCTTGGTGCTTCTATCTGATGCCGCACCCTATATGGTAAAAGTAGGACAGAACCTTAAAGTATTTTACCCCAATATGGTGCATGTTACATGTCTTCTGCACGGGATAAACCGAGTAGCAGAAACCATCAGAACAGAATTTCCGTTAGTAAATAAGCTAATTTCAAGTGTTAAAAAAGTATTCATCAAAGCCCCTCTAAGAGTGCAGATGTATAGGGAGAGACTGCCTGGAGTTAGTTTACCTCCAGAACCTGTAATTACCAGATGGGGAACGTGGATTAAAGCGGCTATATTCTACGCTGAACATTTTGATGCCGTTAAAGACTTAATTTTGGACTTGGAGGACGACGCTCAGAGTGTAGTTCAAAGTAAGGACTTGTTACAAAGTGCAAGTGTAGCTAGAGATTTAGTTTTTATTAAAGTTAATTTTGGTTTTATACCAGATATGATCACATCGTTAGAGAGTGGACAATTAAGTTTAAGAGAGTCCATTAGTACCATTGAAACTTTTTTGGCTAAGTGTGGCAACGTTCCGGGTAAAGTTGGAGATCAAATAAGGCGCAAAGCGGATGTGACTTTAACGAAGAATGGTTTAAATTTTTAAAAATAGTCAAAAATATCTACGAAAATAAGTCTTCTGACGAACATGTACCATGGCCTTATAGTATACTGCCAAAACTTCAATATTGTCCAATTACGTCAGTAGACGTTGAAAGAACCTTTTCTTTGTATAAACACATTTTTACTAATAGAGGACAATCATTTTTACTGGAAAACTTCGAAAAGTATCTTGTTGTAAATGCCTTTTATAGTATTTCCAAACGAGAAATTTTATAATATTGTTACGGCTAGCCTAACAACCATCCGAACGTTTTTGTGCTACCCTATAGAACTTGCCTTGTAGCGTACCGTGTTTATGTATGAGTCATCGCCGCCCGGGGCTGCGAAGATTCAGGATCGCTGGAATTATCTCGATGGCCTCGTCGAGATCATATAGAGTGGCGTCGGAATACTTCCCGAATATTCGTGATAGATTTAAGATTATATATAAGCAGACCTAAGGCGAATGTTAGGAGTCGGTTAGTCAGTTCAGTTCAATTAATCATTGAGTGTTGAATAGATATTAGTTGTAAAGTTATAAGAGT
>MU183815.1:76721-136694 GCA_016904865.1 Pissodes strobi
TCGCGAAGTTTCAGGATAGCTGGAATTGTCTCGATGGCCTCGTCGAGTTCATATAGAGTGGCGTCGGAATACTTCCCGAATATTCGTGATAAATTTAAGATTATATATAAGCAGACCTAAGGCGAATGTTAGTCAGTCGGTTAGTCAGTTCAGTTCGTGTTGAATAGTTATTAGTGGTAAAGTTATAAGACTAGTTTAGTGAGTTATATTGTATACAGTGGTAGTGAATAAAGAGAGTATTAGTTGAAAATAGCAAAGTTGTAATTCTGTTAAGAACCCACGGGAAAAACGTAACAATATTTTTAAATGATGAATACCTCTTAGCAGCGGCGGAACAAGCGGTTTATGAACTGGAAAACATGCCTATTGACAATAATTTTAAAATAGATGAAGAAGAAAGTGAATACGAGGAAGAAATTACACTGAAACAAAATAAAGAGATCCTGGGAAGATCCTATAGAAGAAATAGAGGAAAATGAAAGCAATTTACCTACAGATGTTCAAGAAAAGAAAGTATTGGTCGATAAGAAATGGTAGAAGAAAGATATAGATACTGTTATTCCTGAATATTATCTTTCTGAAGGCCCACACAGAAGAACATCATTTTGCAATGTCAGACATTCATCGATTATTTTCTTATCACGCTGGGTTCATCTGCTGTAACGGATATTCTGTATCAAAGTTATCTATATGCAACATAAATACATAAAACTCTTAATATCAAAGAATCCGAATTGTTTATTTTTCTTGGCCTACATTCCTTCATGGGGTACTACAGTCGGCTTAGCTATAAGCACTACTGGTCATCGGTCTCAAACTTAGATGTTGCCACAGTAAGTTCAGCAATCTCAAGAAACCGTTTTCATAGAATTTTATCATTTCGTGATATCAACGATAACTCTCTCATTACTCAAGATAATAAAGAAAAAGTGTTCAAAATACGGCCGCTTATAAAAACTCTAAATAACCTGTTTGACCTTCTTTACAATGGGGCTAGGGAGCTCAATATTTTTGAAATTCTCAACAAGTTTGATCTCTTGATTTTCTTTCGTCCGATGCATGGTTTTCGCATAAAAAAATAAAAATCGTTTTACTTCAGGGTCGCTAAAAACCTGTTGTGTGGAAATATATTTTTTTTCTTTTTTAACACGCTTTTATTAGCTTCACCTGTATGTATGTTTGTTTGTTTGTTTGTAACTGATGAACGCCAGCTCGCGATTCGTTTGGCATGTTCCCGATGAGGGCTGAAATTTTCAGGTGATGTAGACGGGGTAAAATGAAGATTCTGTGCCAAAACTGGAGGTTGTAACCCCCCCCCCCCCACCGTTCGGGCCGGAGAGAGGGGAGAAGAAAAATTAAAGAATTAATTCCGGGAGAACGGGAGGGGGTAGGGGGTCCAAATTTTTATGGGAGGTGTGGTACCTGGGGGCTACCTTGGGCCACATGGACGGCGGCGGGGCTCTAATTTAAGGGGTGAATTTGGAAAAAAAAACGTTTTTTGGCCGTAGCTCTGCAACGAAGGCTTATCAAGGACCGACGACAATACAATAATTTTATAAACTTATCTAATTATCCTGGTGAGGATCGCCAGGATAAATAATATAGTTTAAAAAAATGCTTCCATAGTACATCGAACTAAAAAGTGGAAAATAAATATAGTTTAAAAAAACTAAAAAACACGCTTTAATGATCAATCGAACTAAAAAATAATTATTAATACAGGCAGAAAATAATAATGAACGAAAAATATTAGGATTATTGTGAAAAAGGCGTGAGGTGCTCGATGTACAGGGTGTCCCATTTTCGATGATATTACGGGGTATCTCACTTACGAGTAAAGATAGAGAGTTGCGGTTTTCGCAATACTGTGCTACTTTTTTGTGAAAAGAACGATAGTATAAACAAAATTTTCATAGCCCGCTTCGTGTCCGAGATACAGGGCGAAATTGAAAATAATGCATTTTGGGACCCCCCTCGTATCTCCGTTATCCTTTAACATATCGCAAAGCTAAAAACTTGCTCTTATATAGTTTTTTACGTAGAAACCAGTGGCGTAGTCAGATTTTTGCTGTGAGCTGTCAATTTTTAGCTATAAATCAAACTTATGTTTTTTTTAATGGAATACCCTGTATATTTTTCTTTCGTTTGAATTGAAATTTTATAAGCTTTTCAAAAATATATAATACGTGATATGTGTTTTAAATAATAAGCATAAAATTCATAATTTCACAAAATGTATCTCTATACGACACTCTTGATGGGTATAGTATAAGCATTATCTTTTAAACAACGTTATAAGTATTAGTAGGCAAAGATTATCAGAGCAACGGAATGATAATTTTTTTATTGGCAAGACCTGTCAGTGGCAAAATTTATATTTTCTGCGTAATATTGTGTTTTTTTACGATGGTTGAAAACGAAAATTATGAATATACTAATTATAATAAACTGAAACAAATTCTCAAAACAAGAACATAATGCAATAATAACACTGGAAAAAAAATTAACGGTAATCAGAATTCGATAGTACTCGTATATATGATTTTTCAAAAGCAGTAATGCCGCCATATTGAAACTATTTTAATGAAGAAAGTGTTTCAGGTTTTACGCCAAATTTGTATTTTTTACGATGGTTGAAAACGAAAATTATGAATATTTTGAAAAATATGACATGTTAGTCTGCTTTATACAGAGCAATGAAAACTCCCGTGAAGCTTCTCAACTATTATTCGATATGTTTGTTTGAATATTTATTTACCTTTTGACTTATTTGGATTTATTTTATATTTAAGTATCATGTTAAATTATGGATATTCTGAAAGAAGACAACCTGGTCATTTAATGTTTTCCGGAATAAAGAGAACATGGAACGTTTATCCGGCCCCTTCCAAAAACGTATAATAAGTAAAATCACGGTAAGGGCGGAGGTAACGTTCCTTGTTCTACCAATTTTTTTCTTTATTCCGGAAAACATTAAAAGATCAGGATGCCTTCTTTCGGAATATCTATAAATTAAAATGATACTTAAAAAAATAAATCCAAATAAGTCAAAAGGTAAACAAATTTTCAAACAAACTTATTGGAATATAGCTGAGAAGCTTCACGGAAGTTTTCATTGCTGTGTATAAAGCAGACTAATATGTCATATTTTTCAAAATATTGATACCTAATTTTCATTTTGAGCCATCGTAAAAAATACAATACTACACAGAAAATATAAATTTTGCCACTGAAAGGTCTTGCCAATAAAAAATTACCATTCCATTGTTCTTAATAGTCTCTGCCTGCTAATACTTATACCATTGTTTAAAAGACAATGCTTATACTATACCACAAATAATATATTGCGTAGCTATATTGTTTGTGACTATACTTATCAAGAGTGTCGTATAGAGACACATTTTGTGAAATTATGGATTTTAGGCTCATATTTAAAATACATATGATGTATTATATATTTTTATAAAGCTTATAAAATTTCCATTCAAACGAAAGAAAAATATACAGGGTGTTACATTTAAAAAATATACAAGAGTGTCGTATCCAGACACATTTTGTGAAATTATGAATTTTAGGCTTATTATTTAAAATACATATAATGTGTTATATATTTTTATAAAGCTTATAACATTTCCAATCAAACGAAAGAGAAATATACAGGGTGTTCCATTTAAAAAAACATAAGTTTGACTTATAGCTAAAAATCGACAGCTCACAGCAAAAATCTGACTACGCCACTGGTTTCTACGTAAAAAAGTTTATAAGAGCAAGTTTTTAGCTTTGCGATATGTTAAAGGATAACGGAGATAGGAGGGGGGTCCCAAAATGCATTATTTTCAATTTCGCCCTGTATCCCAGAAACGAAGCGGGCTATGAAAATTTTGTTTATACCATCGTTCGTTTCACAAAAAAGTAGCACAGTATTGCGAAAACCGCAACTCTCTATCATTGCTCGTAAGTGAGATACCCCGTAATATCATCGAAAATGGGACACCCTGTACATAAAATATAGCACAAAGCGCCCCACGCTTTTTTCACAATAATACTAATATTTTTCGTTCATTATTATTTTCTGCCTGTATTAATAATTATTTTTTGTTTTTTAGTTTGATTGATCATTAAAGCATGTTTTTTTAAACTATATTTATTAAGCTATTGACTTCGTTTAATATCAATTGTTAATTAATTTAGAAATAAATAACTGATTTTACTGTAGGGAAAATAAAAGAAAACTTTTAAGTGCCAATAATAATTACGACATTAGAATTTCAGCGAGGATTTCAGCTTGCACAAACACGATTTTTATTTTTTTTAAGTGAAAACCATGCGTCGGACGAAAGAGAACCAAAAGATCAGATTTGCACAGAAATGAATGATAATTTCAAAAATAATTTTTACTTTAAGAAAAAGCAGTGGCCTACCATTTTTTTCTCCAAAAATATTCAATGCAAAACCCGTATGGACGTCACTGGTAGAAATAATCAATTTGTTTGTACGTCAGAAATTGCATCTTGATGCATAGAAGATGTGTACCAAATTTCATAAAGATATCTGCACTAGCATCACAGTTATTATATAACATGGATTTTTCTCTGAAAACTTTACCAACCTGTTGTTGGAGATTCGATCTTGGTCGATTTTCTAAACAAACAGAGATGTGCTCGTAGGCACAATAATTAACCATAGAAGCTAGTTCTAAAGTCATTTTGTAAATAAAACAAAAACCTTCAGCATTATATGAATATTTTAATAAGTTATTTTACCTGAAAATAACTGGAAGCTCATAACTAAACAAAATATAAACATAGAGTGAATGTATGTAGTCTGTGCTACGATATGAACAATATCAGACGAGGCAAAGTATCGACCTTGAAGAATATGACAAGAATAATACTCTTAAAAACCAAAGCATTGCATAAACAGTTGTAAACTAGTATATGTTTATACTAGTTTAGATTATAACCTTGAAGCTATGTACAGTTAAATGCTCATTTAAGTCCCTGCGGAACAGCTACGTATGAGCTCAGTTAGCTGAGCTAACTCTGATATGAAATACAGTAATATACAGCCAATAATAATAATAGGATAAATATTACCTTAAAGTCCACCTATAAGCTACTATGTACACAATATTCACCAATTGACGAGCAAAATTCAATTCGTTCAGAAGTTTATCTTCCAGCACAGGAAAAGACACTTTAACACTTACTAAGTCTGTTGTAGCTTCTATGTACAATGTGGTTCAATTTCTTGCAAATGAGAATGACTTGAATGTATTAGTTTGCGATGGTATGCAGTTATATATGCATATGGCATGACACGGTTCCCCTGGTGAATGCGGTTTTTATACACGCAAAAATGATTGTAAAACATGCTATGCAGGTAGCATAGGTAAGCTGAAATCCGCGTAGGAAATAGCATTGGTGATATCTTTATATTGCAATAAAGCATGAGAGAATGGTTGCAGACAAGTGCAGGGTAATTCTTATATTAGAATAAGGCCAGAGAATATTTGTAGACTAGTGCAGAGTAATCCTTATATTAGAATAAGGCCAGAGTATAGCAACCCAGTGTTATACTCTGATAGAGAATATTGAACGCCCATGGATAAGACCAAGGGAACGCTAGCCCAGCGATGGTACCGCGTTTGAGATGTTGAGAGAATGATTGTAAACGTGTGAGTTTACTTACTTGAGATTCGAGACAAGACTCGATTACTTGTGGTTAGAGACAAGACTCTATTGTGAGAACTCCCATGGGGGATTGCCATGGGGCGCTAGTACGGCGTCTTACTTGAGAGAGAGTGATTGCAAACCTGTGAGTTTACTTACTTGGGTTTCGAGACAAGACTCGATTACTTGTGGTTAGAGACAAGACTCTATTGTAGAATTCCCATGGACGAGACCAATGGGGACGCCAGTACAGCGTCATACTTGTAAGAGTAATGGCCGTCAGGTTGCCGATAAATACCTTTTTGTAGGCTTGAGATGACGATGATTATTGCTGGATACCACTATGTCACATGAGTAAAGAACTAGAGAGATTATGAAGTCTCAAAACGTGAAAACTTGTCCGACATGGCGGCTTGTCGCCATGCCGGCGGGAAACGGGAGCGCGCCCTCGGCGCGACTTACTTGGGTGAGAGTCGAGATGCTACTTTTTTACGAGAATGTGAACTGGATTAACTTGAAGAAGTTGTCAACGCCCCTTGCCACCGCCCCTTCTTTCGGGATAATCTACATCGCTCCGGAAATAGAAAGGACAATAATGTAAATATATAGATATTGTGTAAAAACTTTGTATGACCAGTTGTCTAAATTAATATTATGAATTTTAATACAAATCGGGTTGAAATCTGCCGACTAGTTTTCATGAAATTCGATTATTAAAGATCGCAATTTTGGTTACCCCTAGATAATCCTAAAACTTCCTAGCTATAATGCTAGGAAGTTTTAGGTTGGGTGAAGTGGCTATCCTGTAGGATGCGCTGTGATTGGTCGACTCGGCGTATGATACGCGGCCGGGTTACAACAGATGGCGCTAGTAATATCGCCGGGATACAGCGGCTTTTTGTAGAAAGCGCTGTGATTGGTCAGATGCCTTTCGAGGCCGCTTTGCTTTTAGCGATCTAGACTGACGATTGCAGTGGATAAACTTTGTAAACAAGAGATGGCGTTAGTAGTATTGCCATGGATTTTAATTTCTTTAGAATGCGAGGACAGTGGCGTGGAATGTTAAAATTGTACAAAATTAAATCGTTAGATTTGAAAGCGTGTTCAAAATGGTTTTTGAACACAATGTATCTCAAAAGTTAAGACGTTTAGGACATAGGCTCATATGAAGTTTTCTTCTTAAAATGGGTCCAAGAATCACCTCTTTAAATATTAGCATGTCATTAAGGAACACCCTGTATAACACCTCCAAAACGCATAGATCAACTAATAAAACGTCCATCACACTAACCTAACAGACCAGTTCTTGTCATCTTGTCAAAGTCAATTCAAAACTTGACAAAGTGCACGAGTCTTTTAGTGTTATAGTCAAAAGCGGTCTTAACGTGCAGGTCCAAAGGTCACATTTTTCATTAAATGTCATTCCTTTGACAGATTTTACATGCAAAATCAACCACGAATGAAGTTTTTACTGAAAATTGTGACCTTTGGATCCGCACGATAAGATCGCTTTTGACTATATTTGCATTTACTAATCATTTTAATTTTTAGATTTCTAGGTTTTGACAACGGCGGCAGATTTGTTCCTCCAAACGTCGAGCATATTCCGGTTCTTTTAGGTTTTTCAGCTTCGTTAGGGTCACTAAACTAGCACTACAATTTAATGTCATATATGCTAGTGGACACATTCCCGGCGATTGGGCAAAGTCAGTCTTTATCACATTACCAAAGAAAGCAACTGCAAAAACATGCGGTGATTACAGGACCATCAGCTTGATGAGTCACCTACTTAAAATCTTTTTAAAGGTAATTCATGGCCGCATATACGACAAATGTGAAGAGTACCTTAGTAAGTCGCAGTTTTTATTCGCAGGCTTTATTCGGGCTGAACGTGCTTGCTCAGAGATGTCGAGATATGTCGGTTGACTTGTATGCTTGTTTCATGGATTTTCGGAAGGCATTTGATCGAGTCAAGCAAGATGTGTTTATAGAAGTCTTAAAAGATATTGGATTGGATGGGAAGGATGTTCGCATAATCGCAAATTCATACTGGAATAAAACCGCAGTAGTAAGAGTAGATAACACCAACTCAGAATCAGTCAACATTAAGAGAGGTGTTAGGCAATGATGTAATCGCCACTGCTATTTAATGTCTACTCTGAAAGAATATTCAGGGACGCAATCTCTCAAAGAATAGAGGGCATTGTAGTAAATAGCCAAGTTATAAACAATTTGCGATATGCGGATGACACGGTACTTCTGGCCTCCAATGAAGAGGATTTACAGTGCTTGCTCGATCGGGTCACTGCTAAATGTGCAGTAGCAGGTCTCGATCTTTATATCAAGAAAACCAAAGTTCTGATAATAAGCAAACAACATGATACAACAGCTACTGTAACAGTCAGAGGTGTGAGACTGGAGCAGGTTAGACAGATCAGGTACCTCGGATGTCTCATAAATAACGATGGAGACAATCACACGGAAATCCGGTCAAGAATAGAGTACGCTCGCGCAGCGTTCAGCAAAATGAAAAAAGTTCTTTGTAGTAGAGATCTTAGACTGCCTTTGAGGATCCGTTTGTTGCGCTGTTATGTGTTTTCAATTTCGCTTTACGGAGTGGAGGCCTGGACTATAAATAGCAATGAAATGAGGCGACTGAAAACGTTTGAGATGTGGTGTTATAGGAGAATCCTGAAAGTATCATGGATGGATAAAGTCCGAAACTTAGATATACTTAAACATCTAAATAAAAACACTGAAATCCTATGCACCATCAAACGGAGAAAACTAGAATACATCGGGCATGTAATGAGGGGCGCGAAATACCGACTACTGCAGAACATCATGCAGGGTAAATTGCTGGCAAACATGGTCCAGGTAGACGCAAAACATCATGGCTGAAGAATTTACGCTGGTGTGGCGCAAACTCAAGCACACTCTTCAGGATGGCGGTGAACAAAATTCAAGTAGCTGCGTTGGTGACCAAAGTTCTGGGAGGACATTATACATGAAGAAGAAGAAGAAGCAGCTTCGTTAGGGTCACTAAACTAGGACTTGAGCTGTTTACACCCTGGGGCCAGAGCCGAAGCGGCCTTATTCCGAAAACCTATAACTGAGGTGGACTAATAAGCAACAATTTGTCTGATAAACATGAATCTTCCTCCACAATATAGAACATATCTACTACAAATCCATGTTTTTATATTTTTCCTCAAAAGTCCATTTTCCCGACATTTTCAAAACAGAGAACGATTTAGAGAGTTTTCCTCCTAGCAATACCCTATCGAAGTGTCACGATTTTTTCGCTCCTCACA
This sequence comes from Pissodes strobi, assembly GCA_016904865.1. NCBI lineage: Eukaryota > Metazoa > Arthropoda > Insecta > Coleoptera > Curculionidae > Pissodes > Pissodes strobi. Next base: position 85,708 of record MU183815.1, read on the forward strand.
ACTAAGGTTGAAGAAAAAAATTAATAAAATAATTATGAAAATTGACAATAGCTATTAAGTTATTTAGTAAATGCTTGGTATTCAATTTCTCGAGTAAAAGCAATGTATATATCTGTTTCTAAAATATCTACTTGCACACGCATGTCTATTATCTTTCCGTATACATTACCAAATAACCACATTTTCTAATTCTCTATGGTGGTAATTCAGATGAAGTATAGTTTTTTTTTAATTACCGTGTAATTGAGCGAGTGTTGGTTGCCTGACGGCATGCATTCAGACGTCCGTATTCCCATTCCCATATGTTCCCCTTTACGAATAGTGCTGAACTAGAAAAATAGTGCAAGCGGGCTACGAAACATCATTTTTATTTTTTTTTTTGAACATATAATCCGGAAAAATTTAACTCATAACCATGGAAAATATGCCATTTTGAACACTGATACTTAGCAGTATTGAATAGCAATATCAGTTGCAATGAAAATACTCGTTTAATTTTGGACAATTTGTTCGAAAGCATTTTAAGTGCACGAGTGCCTTTTTCGGTTTAAATTGCATGGATGCATATTTGTCGAAAATTATACATTAAACATTTTCACTTCACGAATTGTATTTCATGAGAAAATTTCATATTCAAAATTTATCATTTTTGGTATACCCCTTTAAGTATAAACTTTCATCGTCACAATAAATGCTAAAGAAATGGCAAACTTTAGTGATCATAGCTTCGTTGCCATGTCTCAACTATTCTTTGGAATTTCAAATAAACATATTTTTTCAATCTATATAACACAACCCATCACATGTGGATACAACGAGATGCTTTACGATTAGAACATAAATTAGCACCATATATGCTAGCATGATTCAAAAACTAACATAATATGTTATTTATTTAGCAGGCAATTTTAAAAAAAGAAATAAAGTTCATTAAGCAAGTTACAGTGAATAATGGTTATTCGGCCGCTATTATTGGAAAAAATAACAATAAAAAAAATTAAAGTAAAGCACATTCAGCTTTACTACCCTCAAGTTAAAGATTCTAGTGAAAACAATAATTTATTTTGACGATTCATCGGGAAACATTTAAAATTTTTTCAACTTAAATAACACAAAACGAACAATTCATATATGTGTTTTAAAAATTACATTCAACGCACGCCAATCATATTTTAGGACATAGTTTAATGAAAAATTATAAAATTGTTCACATTGAGAACAAAGGACTAACATTATATTTTTGGTAGGAAACATTAGGTAGAAAAAATTAAATTAAAAGTAATCCAAACTATTTTTTTAAATATATACAATAATTCTTAGACCATATCCTTTAAGTTTTTGACAAACATCTGAAATGTTTCAATATCAACTTGTTTATTATTAAATAGTGTTTGTAACACTGCCGATACGCGGTTTATTTAGGCCTATTTTAAAGATTCCGATTGTCATGTTTTAATAAAATGAATACATTGAGCTTTCCATATCTACTTATAAATAATACAATACTTACTTTAAGTATTTTTCGTTCTTTTCCAAGAGTTTTAAGAACATATCGATAGTCTCTTGAATACCTATTAAGGAAATGTGTGAGACTGATCATACCGCTTTCGATAAATGCCCAAATAAATACAATCCAGTGAACAACTATTTGAAATAAAGTGGGTTCTCCTAAAAATAAATAAAGTACGTTAATACGATTTCATTACCTAAAGTTATGCTTTTTTACGGAAAACCATAACAAAATAATGTTTACACTATAGATAAAACAAAGTTCATTAACGATATTAAATAATACAATTAAAATAGTATTGCAGTCATTAGTATTGATGGGAATAGTTCAAGTATATGTGCGACTTGTTGCTTTCTGCGGTGAAAGTAAAAATAAATTAAATTGTTTATTCACAGTAAGGATTATTTATTCCTCTAAATCATGAAGACCCAATATATTAGGCATTGTATATGTTTAAAATTACAGATTATAATAACAAACAATGTATACGATTGATTTAGGAAAAATAAATATTGGTGAAATTTAATTAAGGGTTTCTCACATATTATGCAAGTGTTTCATCTTTTTATGCAGAACTAGCATATAAGGGACAAAAATATTTAATACAGCAAGAGTTTCAAATATTAAGAATTTAAACTTTAAAAATTATTTAGGCAATAGATATTTAATGCATTTATAAAAAAAAAGAAACTCGAAAAGTTCTAGTCATATTCATAATTAATCTGTAAAACAATAAAAAGGAATAATTGGTATATCTACCTCAAAGATAAAAGCTTTAACTAATAAAAATATCCATAGATTACATTAAAGGTTTTATGTCATTCGCATGTGGAGATCAGGATATAGTAGTCTGTAATGATATAATTGAGTAGTGATGCGTCTCAAACAGCCTCTCCTACTCACTTGCACGTGGTACACCCTGCTTCAATAGACGAGGCTCTGATGACCGAGTCACGGCGGTATAACCGTAGTACCGAGGCTAAGAAAACGACTTCCTCCATAACAAGGCTCTCTAACAACCCGCAAAGGCCAGCCTGGTAGAAGTAAGGCTAAAAACCCCAGTAAACCAGTAAACTAAATGCCAGACACAACTTCAACACGGCCCTCAGTCCCCGGCAGCTTAGTGGTCCCTGGTTACGGTAGCAATCAGATCAGATCACAGGCAGCGGGTGCTAAGAATCACCGGGTAAGATCAGGCTCCCATGGACAACGAACACTGACCAGCCACCTACAATATCAGAACACTCTCATCGGAACAAAAGATAGCTGAGCTTAAGGAAGAGAAAACACAAAAAACAAATCTCAAAGATTGTCGGCATACGCTCAAGGGTTATATATCTGATCCTGAAGCTAAACCAAATATATAGCTTAAAAATCATCCAGGTTTACCCGACCACGAGGACGAAGAAGTGGAGATTCTATTCGAGGATATCTCAAGGGCTATGCAACAAGACAAATTCCAGTATATGATCCTTATGGGAGACTTCAACGAAAAGCTTGGCTCAAAAATTGATGAAGCAGAAACTGCCTTGGGAACATTTAGTTACGGAGAGAGAAATCGTAGAGAAGATATGTTTTTGGACTTCCTCCTTCAACAGAGACTGCACGTTCATGGGAACTCCTTCTTTAAAAAAGGCCCACTTCGTAAATGGCCCTGATCACGCCCAAATGGTACAACGAAGAACGAAATTGATTTTATTGTCACTGATAAAAAAAACATATCGTCTAGCATGTCGCTGTATTAAACAAAGTTGCGGTAGGTAGCGACCATGGGCTAGTGAGAGCAAAAGTTAGGAAATCAAGGAGCAAACATGGTGTCAAGGATACAGGGCAAAAAATGGGAATCGATAGAGAATAAGGTAGCATATCAAGAGGAAATCGCAACAAGGCTGAGAAATCTAGAACATCTAAGGGAGGACAACGAAATAAATGTGAACGATTTGAATCTAAAAGTTAGCAATATTATAAAGGAGACTCAGAGAAATTCTTGCGTAAGAGCGAGAACTAAAGAAGATAAATTGAGCCAGAATAGGAAGAATCTTATGAAGGTGAGAAGAGATATGAGGGATAGACATAGGGGAAACGGTGATGCATTTAGACAACTAAATAGCGATATTTCCAAATCTGTCAGACAAGATATCTGAAACTACAATAAAAAACGCATAGCTCAGGTAATTGAGGAGAACAGAAGCTTAAGGGTGCTGCGAATTAATGCTGAAGGAGACAGATTGAAAAAACTTAGGAGTAAACATAGATGGAGAAAACTTGAATCACCTTAGGTTCGCAGACGATATTGTCTTGATTTCAGATAGAATTGACAAAGCTATACAGATGCTATAAAATCTAGAAAAAGCATAAAAAAGCCGAACTAAAGATCAATTCTTCAAAAACACAATTTATGACAAATCTGGTGATGAGTGGTAATATTTCCTTGAGCGGGCAGGAGGTGCAACAGGTATAATCCTACAAATACCTTGGACATGAAGAATAGGTCTCTCCTGGGCGGCCTTTGGGAACCTGAAGGATGTATTAAGATCAGGCATCCCGGTATGTCTGGAAAAGAAAGGTGTTTGACCAGTGTGCCTTGCTTGTTATGCCATACGGAGCGGAAACACTTACCTTGACTATAAAATCCATCAATAAACTACAAGTGACACAACGAGCTGCGGAGGGACCCACATTGGGTATTTCCTTAAGCGACAGAATCCAGAACAACGAAATAAGGAGAACAGGTGTAGCGGATGTCGTCAAGAGAATAACAACATTAAAATGGAACTGGCAGAACATATTGCGAGAGGTCGACCACTGACAAGATGGGCATGTAGAGTGCCACAGATTACGGGAGGCCTATGTTCAACAGTGGATGCGACAGGGCTAATGATGATGATGGTCTCCTTGATGTTTTAATTTGTTCCAAACATTATAGTATAAACAGGTCATACAATTTTTATTTCTAGCAATAAATATGTTAATAGAATATTTGTATGCTATGACTAACGACTCTTCACATGTGCGTTAGAAATCTTCGGTAGGTATTTTGCCACTGATTTCAAAAAGCTGAAAATAGATGGAACATACATTATCTGCAAACTGAAATTAGAACGGAATAAAAAATCAATCAAGCCTAAAACCTTCTGAAAAAATATCTATAAGAATATTGAGAAAGCCTTAGCTTGGCGACTTGAACCTGTTTAGTTATTTCAGCCTTTTTAGAACACTGTGGCGTAGCACAAGAAAAAAATCCACGGACCCTAATTCCTAAGCGATTCCCCAATACCTCCTACAAGTTAAAGCCTACGCGCTCGTCTGTGGCGTCATAGGATTTAGGCCATGAATTTATTTGTCATAATACCTCTCTGAAAACTATCATTTTCGATGTGTCTGTAGAGCAAAGAAAGTAAGTCATTCCGGTGCGTCTGCACGGGAAAAGTTTTCCCGCTCCCTAATTTTGAGTGCTAAAGTTGCAGCTATTTAGTCACAAAATAAGCATAAAGTAAAATAAATTGGGTTAAAATTATACAGCGATGCAGTCTACAAAATTAATCTAGTACATTTTAGCGTCAATAGTCTAATTTTAAGTAAAATTATTATTTATTCTGACCTTACTTGTCACAAATACCTCAAAATTAGGTGCCTATTCAATTACAACAAAGCATACAAACACATTTCCATAGCAACGTTTGATGAATACTAGATAAATACCTGTGCCTAATATAGAAGGTATTGGTTTCTAGCAAGGTCATTTCTAAAATTGATAATGTGACGAAATTGCCTCCTAAATATTCAGATTAGAGACGTAGATTTTTAAAAGTCGGTATTTGCTAACTTACTGGGTTCTGTTAGTTCACTAATATCCTCATCTTTGCTAGTACTTGGTTGCGGTTCTTCTTTAATAGTAACACTTTTCGAAGTAGGCTCTTCGATCTAAAACAATATTTTACTTAAGTTATCTTAATAGATAATTAATTATGTAATTCATTAATATACTACAAATATATTGCAATGAAATAAGAAAATTAAAGCAGTGCAGAAGTGTTGATTACATCAAAGCATTACAGTATGAGACTTAGGAAGCGAAAATCGAAAATACCCAGTGTACTCGCACAATGTGTAAGATACTTGCACTATGCAGTCTCGTTAACAAATGATTTAAAAAATTCAACGATTATTTGACATATTTTTTATACATTTGTAAGTATTTTTAAAAGTAAGATATGATTATGTGTGCTTTCATGACGGGTATATTATAATATCACAATTATAACGATTTTTAGGCCTGTGTGCAATAGGCTCATTTCAAAAAAAAAAAACAATCAATATTCCATTACCTATGCAAAATAAAAATAAGCCACATTCAAAGCTTTAAATCAATCCTTGAAATATAAGAGATTAAATATGCAGAATTCAAAGCGCATCTCGATCGGGGATGTGACGTAATAAAAAAAGGATCACGTCCTGTTGCTAGGCCGCGACCCGCGCCACCGCGACCTTTATATCTTATGACGTCACGTCTTTACAATGTTCCAGCGGCACTTTCTTATTTATTTTCACTGAATTAGACTTCTCAGAAAAATCTGATTTTTGGTATATCAACTTAATATGTCAAGGTATTTTGAAAACAATTATTTTTGAAAAATTGAAAATGAGCCTATTATCTAAATTCCCTTGAACAACAAAATAGAATCGAATGATCAGAGCGCTAATATATAAAAAATGAGCCTGCATTTTGGGAAAATAATAAGCAAATTTACGAAATGTGTCAAAAATGCGATACTGAAACCCTGCCACTGAAAAGATGGTATCTGCTTGAATTAAATTAAAATATAGCTTTTAGAAGTATATAAGTAGATATAGATTTTTGATCAATATAAATCAAAAAATGTTCTTGCTTCAGATAGAGGCAGAAGTATTTATTCCAGATACCAAAACGATACACCAATTTCACCTTAGAGTTTACCACTCGAGGAGGAAATACTTAATTGTGTCATATACTTCAGGAAAACAATATATTTACTATTGAATAACCAGTAAAAATTAAAAAAGAAATGTTATATACATCAATTAACTAACTACAGGGTGCTACAAATTCGAGTTTATGCATGGGGATCTAAAAATATCAATGATGTATCACAATCGACTGTTTAGCAGACCAGAAAGTCGTTCCATACATATATGTCCAGGGTTATCCAACGAGGACTAGACAAGGCGATTTTTTGACTTTCCCTGTACTTTTATAAAAAAAAACTTAAATAGCCATCTTATGTAATTTTCTCCCGCGGATTCGGATATGTTCAGCAAAAAAACAATTGAACATCAAATAAAAGTGCTAGGGGTCACTTTTATATTTGTTTAAATGGAACCCCCTGTATATTACTACATTTTTGGACTCTCTAGAAAAATCTAAACACATTTTGTGTATAATATCCTATACATATCTTTAGCTGTTCACCAAATATTGACAGTTGAAAGTCGGGTAATTTGACACTTTGACAAGCTCTAAAATCTAAACCGCACAAGATCAAAGAAAACGGTTTGCACTTTCCTATCTTAAGTTTTCATAAACTATCGAATGACAGTATCTTCGAATTTAACCTGCGGATAAAATTAACCGGAACTTTTAAACGTCCGGTTAAATTCAAAGTTACTATCATTCGATAGCTTACGAAAACCCAAGCTAGGAATGTGCAAACCGTTTTCTTTGATCTCGTGCGGTTTAGATTTTAGAGCCTGTCAAAGTGTGAATATGCCCTACTTTCAACTGTCAATATTTGGTAAACAGCTAAAGATAGGTATAGGATATTATACACAAAATGTGTTTAGATTTTTCTAGAGAGTCCAAAAATGTAGTAATATACAGGGTGTTCCATTTAAAAAAATATCAAAGTGACCCCTAGCACTTTTATTTGATGTTCAATTTTTTTTTGCTGAACATATCCGAATTTGCGGGAATTAAATACATATAAAATTACATAAGATGGCTATTTAAATTTTTTTTTATAAAAGTACAACGAAAGTCAAAAAATCGCCTTGTCTAGTCCTCGTTGGATATCCCTGTACATACATACAGCTGTTTTCTGTCCGTCTAACACATTTTCCCACATGGCATAAAACTTCATTCATCGATTTATTGTTGCAAAGTGTTATTTCTCATTATTTAAAAGCACACATACAACTAACAGAATAAATAAAACATTTTATAAGAAATAAGATGGAAGCATTCATTTATACGCAAAGGTCAATAGAGGCATTTATTCTTAGGCAATCCTTTATTATTTGTCTAACATGAAACACTAATCTTTGAATATTTCTTCTAGTTAATAAAATGAAAGCACTTAAGATTCGTACTTTTAAATCTTCTAAAGTATTAATTTGTACTTTATGAACAAGATTTTTCAATGTTGTGGCAAATCCACTACTCACTTTCACCCCTGGTAAAAACAGGATGGTGCATGTGCGCACGATTGTAGAAACATGCTTGAATTTCTTAATTATTGGATGGAGGTGCGGTAGAGGAATGGCCTGCAAGTCGCATGACCTTTGGTCATTGTTTCATTAAACAGAAAATATAGGTTTCGACTTAATGGAGCATTTAGGCTCAAGCCTCAGATAAGAAATTTCATATGGAACGGAAATCCACATAATATGACCTGTGCGTTTTGTAGAAAACAAATCGCACCACAATACCTTAAAATAAATAATGATTCAATGAGACACCTAAACTTTTTTTGTAGTTTCTTAATATTGTTAATATATGGTGCTATTTTGATTTCTCAAAATTTAAAATACATATCGCATATATCGGTCAAAAAAATACTGGCAATTTAAAAATAAACCAGGATCATGAAAACTAAATAAGAATATATAGAAATTAAGGTTCAAACTTTCCATTTTTGCCCCTTTTTTTCTTGTAATTGTGAACTTAGCTTCTGCTAGAAATGTAACATTATTGTTTGCATGTGTGCTTCTAAATAATGCAACATATCACTTCACACAATAAAGTAAAATTTATTTCAAATAAACTCAGGAGAAAATAAAAAACTTTCACCGGAATCAACTGGAATTTTTCAAATATCTTAACGGTATTTTACGGAGCACTAAATTGACTGTCTCTTACGGTTTGCGAGATCCCCGTTCATAAGCTTGAATTTCTAACACACTCTACATATGTTAGGTGTTACAGAGATCTCAAAATTGTCCATTATCGAGGAAACCGATTAAGGTTTATATTTATTTTATTATATTTATTATCAAGACCTTTTTTAAAATTAATGTTTCAATCTCTGATGCTGTCCTTATTGAAAAAAGAGCGGAACTTCGTATCCTCAAACCTGTAGGAAAAATATGGTATTTTCAGATTTTTGTTTTATGCATTCAAAAATAGTCATTTTGAGCCTTATAAAAATGGAAAAGTAACTCTATAATTTGGTGGGAAATAAATGTTAATATTCAAGAAATCCAGAAATCATTGCGGATATTCGCATGAACATGAGCTACATTCAATTATTTTTAAATAAAAATTGTAGCAATTTGTTCTTAGAATATATTCCTAAATTAGTTGTTGACAATGTAGCGAATTATGCCAATACATCCTAACATCAAAATCTGTACAGATAAGTGCGAGCGATTTTGTTTTAAGTTAAGCCACTGAAACTATAAGCGGTCAAAGAAGTAGCAATCATGACAACATTAAGGATATAATCGGAATATATACAGTGTTATCTAACTACGTCACACAAAAGATGCCGTAACTTAAATATTCTATTTCCGAAATTAGTCCTCACCAGGTTTATGGGATACTCTGTATGTCGGTAAATAAGAACTTCAAAAAACATAAGCATATTATAATTATATATACAATTTATATACAAATATTTTGTTAACACAAATATCACAATCAAAGCTATTGCAAGCAGTATATAAGGGGTTAATTAGCAGCATACACTGCCATTAGTAACTCACTGTGGGAGGCGCAGACAGCGGAACAGACCTAGTGGATCGTGCCGATTTTTTTCTAGCAAGAGGCACGCTCGATCGCCTTTTCATACTCTTTCTCCGTTCTCGTAATACAGTAGCCATGTCAGTTTTAATTGCAGCATTCAAAAACTATAAACCCATTACAAAGAAATCTAAAGCTATGATACTTAGGTAATATTAGATACCCTAAAGTTTGGGAAGATTTTGGAAATTTAATTTATTGAAATTGGTAATAAATTGCTGTATACCAAATGAGAAGAAATTCAGAAAGATAATGATGATTACTGATTATTTTTATACCTGCTAAGAAACCGCTAATGAATGTAATTATTATACTAGTATGTACTATTAAAACAGATAAAGTTCAGTCCGTAAATGCTTTATATACGATATATTTACATATTGTAAGAGCTGTTGTGTACCTTAAGTAAACTGAAGACTAACGTTTCACTTTTAAAATCAGTATTAAAAGATCCAGGAGTCTCGCAGAGCCTCAAAATACATGATTTTGAATCATCAATTTTTGGAAACTGGGTTAGGTGTGTGGTCTGAACAAGCTGGTGAGTCTATTTATCGAGTTTATGTTAATTTGGAAAAAATACAAAATTAATGACATTAATTATCCGCGATACGGAAAATTACTTCACAAAGCAGTTGCCGAATTTTCTTCATCAAGAATAGAATTTAATGTTTGAATTTTTGTGTTTTTGTTTGGACTTGTTTAAAATAATGTATTTTTTATTAATTTAAGTGTAACAAATTGAATATATTTTTATTTTGTTCGAAATTTTCGAAAATAGTGATGTTTATTTTTTGTTTTTCGTTTGTCTTTTTCCTATTTGAAATGTGTAAGCCAATTTGGTCCATTTTTAGTTAAATTTAAAAAAAAGACTTAAAATATGTCTTAAAAAATCGTAAGAGCTAAAAATCTCCCAAGAAGGATCAACTGCGATTTAGGTAACTAGTGGTATGTAATAGGGGGATAGTCTACTATCACCAACCAAAAAAAAATTGGGCGGTCTTTCCAAAAAACCTAAACTCTACAGAGTCGCACTGTGAATAGTTTGGCAGAATCTGCATTGTTCGTCAGTGGTTTTCCCCATTTTCTTGAGGTGGTACCTCTAGGAGCCATGTCCAGTGAGAAGGTCTACGACCAGTTATATCTATTTTTTTTGTAGCTTGAGAAGCTTTTTTGTGTAGTTAGGCGAGTGAGAAATACGGCCTGCCTCTGCCCAGGTGCATTGGCCCAATGTTTATCTTTCCGACCTTTTTTTTCCCAATTTCTGAGTGCATTCATTACGTGTCCCCTAGTGATGCCACAGAATGGTTCGGGCCCGCAAAAGGCAGTCTAGGCACCATTCCGTGCAAGCTGGTCAACGGATTCGTTGCCTTCCACACTCTGGTGCCCTGGTACCCACATTAGGGTGAGTCTGTTTCTGTTTGCCAGTTGATCTACAGCCATCCAACAATCCCACACTAGCCGGGAGTTGATTCTGCCAGATGCTAGCCCTTTTAAGGCTGCTTGACTATCTGATAGAATATATATCTTTGCACCTCTTAGGCCATTTTTGGCACATTCAGAGATGGCTATATTAATAGCATTTAGTTCTGCTTGAAATATTGTGGGACTGTTTCCTAAAGAAGCAGAGATTCGACACCTAGGTCCGTAAACTTCGGATCCCACTCCACTGATCCATCTGTGTACCAGACAAGCGATCCCCTATCTAGTTGTTTTAGTCTTTCCCCTGTAGTATTGCGGTTTTCAATTACCACTTCAAAGGAGCGATCAAAATGGAGTTTTGTTTCCATTGTATCGGTTGACTTGGTCATAGCTTCTATCTGGATGTCCTTCAGAATTTTAAGGTGACCAGTCAGGTTTCCTGAATTCAGATTTTGGGTCTGAGTGACTCTATAAGCACTTCTTTTCTATGCATATGAGCAGCGGAGGGAGGTCCAGTATACCCAGGCAGTCGAGCCTCTGTACTCTTGTTTGCCTTCGCTGTGTTGTTATTTCCTTTGTTTTTACACACCACACTAAGCAGGCGTAGGTTATAATAGACTTTACAACAGTGTTATAGGACCACCAGATGATGGAGGAAATTAGGCCCCATGTTTTCTCAGAGTCGTCGACAGGCCCAAAGCGCTGCCGCTGCTTTTTTGATAGTTCTTTCCAGGTGAGGGTTCCAGGTTAGTTTCTGGCCAAGAACGATGCCAAGATACTTAACTTCTTTTGAAAGCTCTACCGTTGTCCCTCCCAAAGAGGGTGCTTTAAGATTTAGCTTCCCTCTTTTTGTGAATGGGATTACTTGGGTTGACATTTAGTCGTTCCTGTGTACACCATGTGCTGACAAAGTTGAGTGCACTTTGCGTACGTTCTGAGAGAACGTTGTCATGCTTACCATTTATTATTATAACTAGGTCATCTGCGCAACCTTTACACTCCTTTGGGCATCGAAATGAAATCATTTTGAACGCAAAAGATAGCACGCACAACTGATAAGGGGATAAGAACATTTGATTCTTCTTGACATAACCGCTTATTATTCAAAACTATTTTTTGTAGCATTTTTAACTTCTCCTAAATGATTGAAGACAAATGTCAGTTGATAGGTTGTTTGACGTAAATAATCACATGACCTCTTCTTCTAAGATAAAATGGCTGAAAGACGACTGCGATCGACCGACTTTGGTGGATTAATCTAATAATGCTTGCCTAAATTAATTGCTTTAATCTAAAAATTTAATTCAGTTCAGCCTTTTGGTACGGCTTTAGGTTTAAATGTCCATGGAACAATATTTTAAAGATACACTTGAGCATAAAGCATTTTCGGACCCCTTCTTCTAAGATATTCTATTACATATTTTATACCATTATTGTATTTATTAAATCGAGTCAGAAATGTAATAAATGTTGGAACATTTGTTTATTATTGCGTGTAGTACTAAAATCTTAAATATATCATATTCATAAATAAAAAATGTATGTCTAGGAATGTGAAAATAGAATATAAAAATAAACACATGCCAATTTAATAATATAAATTTGAATTATTAAAAAAAAATTAAGTAATAAAAAGATTAATACTAATAAATCATACCTCCGGAAATAATATACTTCTTAAAATTCAGTAATAAAATTATAGAATCAAAATAGTAAAACATTGTGATAAATTTGGAAAACAATCACATATGCATAAAATACTTCCAGAATCAAGAAATAAATACTACTTAAGTATAAAGCAATATAGCTTTATTTTTAAAGTTAGATATATATATATAATATGTATGATTGAGTGCAGATGAAAACTGAATAATGCTATGTTCATTTTATGAATTAATACCAAGCACCTAAAGGCACTGATGACCCAACAACTGATTAAGAACCAACCTAACTTTTAATTATTACAGAACAAAAAACATTATTTACTTTTACTCGATATTTCCACTAAGTTTAATTTCTTTTTAAAACAACATGATTCGATAACAATGTAGCTTCATCACAAGAAGACAGGGATCGAAACATGTTAAGTTAAGAAAATATATAGTAAATATATTGAATAAAAATAAATTATGTTTTAATTCGTTCCGTAATAATTAGTAATGAATTTCCGCTAAGTCCACTGAATCCAATTACCTAATTATCCAGTCATAAGATATGAATAAATAGTAACAATTCACTAAAAAATGCACAGCAAATTTTACGTAGAATCAGAGAATAAACACAAAGTGTCAAATATGAAATACTCATATAAAACATTTACAAGTCGAAAGCATAAGAGGGTTCATAAAGGATTTGCTTTAAAATAAATTACGACAAAAATCCGAAACGATCATAATTTATACTTATTTTGAATTAAATGTAGTATAATCTCTAATTCTACTATTATATTCCAACAACCCAGTAGTCAAGATAAAAACATTCTGAACACAAAAAGAATAGTTCTAAATAAAAAATAAAACTTACTTCGCCCATGGTTGGCATGTCAGATCGTTCGTCATCCTCTCTTGTTTCTTCTGGCAACAAATCCAATTCTTCATCATCCAGTTCAGCGAACATATAATAGTCACCAGAACGAATAGCTGTTAAAAATAAAATATGATATATTAAACATGTAATGTAGTATTCATTCCGTCATTTTATAGGCAATTTTCTGTTTGAATTATCGAATTCACTGTTTCTTGATAGCAGTTTCAGCATAAAAAAAATCGTAAAACAAAAGAAAAACTTAAAAAATAAAAACAAAAATATACCAATATTATAACAAATATCAATCATTGGCTACATACACTCCTATATTTCCCTCCACGTCCGAAAAAGTTACATGAGCTTACAGAAGGATGCGCTACCATATTAACTACAAAAATCATTAATAAAAGCATATTGAACATTCATAGTCAAATGAGGCACATACCTACTTATAAAAAAATCTATAAAACCATTTTTTATATATTGTCACAGCATTTATATATTTAAGTAAAATCACAGACAATACAAACATAAAAATATATATTATTATCCAAAAAAGATAATCTCCCAGTACAGTTTAAATCGATTGACATCGTAACCTATTATACAAATTGAGCTCTCACCAATATTTCTGGTCGTTATGTTTGATAACTGTAGGATTTTAATAATTCCTACTAAATCGTTTATGAATGTCTAGCCCTATTAATTATCTGACGCAAAATCACCACATTTTGAAGACAATTTGGTTTAACATTGCCTATTGGCACTTCACCCAAATTTTAGGGATTGATTTATGCACATCCAGGACCTTTTGTAAGCTCAACTATTGCAATAATTTTTAGATTCTACTAAGTACACGAAATTAAAAATAAGCTACAATAGTACTCTATTCTATTGCACCGAAGTAAATTTGCATTTGAATCAGCAAGTCGTTGAGACAAGGCGCTGATGCGAATTCCGGTTTCTAATAAATGTTATCAATGATAATTTTATATAATAAAAATACAAACGAAAAATACTCAAAATAACTATATTTCCAGATGTTATTGTGGGCAATTTTTACTTGCTTCAAACTGTATAAAATGCACACATAAATTATTGAAAAGCTGATTCTTATTTATCAATTTGAACACGCGTTAATTACGTTGTCAAAACAAAATCTTGGAAACGTTTATTTATTCAAATAAATCACGAATAATTAGTGGTTAGGTGGAATTCTCGAAGAATAAAACTGTTTTATGCCAAATCCTGCTCAAGTATAAATTTATTACGCTTCTTTATTGATTTATTCAAACAGAAACTTCCTGAAAACAATCTGATGTGACTTACCAAGCATGCTGTTAGATTACTGTTGTTAATAGCTCAAGAATATAGTGAAGGAAGAAAATCATATTAGGTGCAGGAATTTATATTACATGGTATGTTTTGAAAATAGACATTGCTTTAATATAACTGTTATTCCATACACCAACAATCTACTGAAGGTAAAAGCCCAGAAACCATAGTTATAAACTACCAAAAGAAATCAATATTTATAGAGCTTATTGGTGTGAAAATCTAAACAATTTTATTTAGTAGAAGTCAGGCACATCCACGTAGTTATTGCGAACATTTCCAGCAGTTGGTAAGTTTAAAGTTGAGTAAAATTTTCTAGTTAAACAAATGATTCAAAAACACATCTAATAATTTCTCATATTTTTAGGGATGATTACTAGTCATGTTTCGTATTAAAAATCTTCGGATTTATTCGGAATTATCAAGCAGTTAAAATAGAAGAATCTTTTCCAGAGGCTCTAATTAGAGACAAGGAAATAATCATGAAACGAAACTAAGATATGGGTAATAACAACAGAATGGTCTTCATTTTTAAGCCACTAATAAAATTTTAGATTTACACCTTTATTTCTAAGCAACTGTTCTTAATTATAATAAGCCTTGTGTTATTAATATTATAATGCATTTTGCATTATCGTGTTTCGTTATAAATGGTGATATTCTATGTCAAACACATCGAAAACAAATTTGTTAAAGTTAATTAAAATGATTTTTTTAATTGCAATTTAAATGTAAACTCTGGGATTATTAGACCTAATAATCACAGAGGTTACACTTAGAATGCAATATTAGAAAAAAAGTTCAAATCAGCTTTAATAAATAGAACAAAGTGGCTATACGTCCGCCGGCGCCGGTTCGATTGGTTACCACTCCAATGATTTGTCCGCCGTAAAAAAATACTACCAGGCCGATCTTTTGAACTTGTGTTCCCGATTCCACACGACACACAGTATAGCCGCCCATGGACAAAAATCATAAAAACGATATTGAATGTTTTTTTTAATGTTGTTACTGTTCGCTCAAGGAATGTCTATAGAATCCTAAAATATATATATAAAAACTTGAAATCAGTTGTGTGTGTTTGTAGTAAATACCAAAATGAGCATATTTTCATTGACAGGCCGTGCGCTCTATATTTTAGAGTTATTTTGTGAATTTATTTTTTATAAACAAAAGCACTTAGTTAAGAAAGTGCAAAGTATTGCTCAAGGTAAGTACTTTCTTATCATATTGTTACGTTTTCCCCGTGGGTTATGACAAAATCACAACTTTTACTATTTTAAAATAATACTCTCTTTATTCTTTACCACTCTATGCAATTAAACACACTAAGCTACTCTTATAATTTTACAACTATTAGATTTTAAAAATTCATAACTCAATAATTAACTAACTACAACACGCGTTCTGCCCGCTATTTATATCCAGTCTAAAATATATCGCAAATACTCCGAACGCAGAGAGGCCTCTCTATATTAGTCTCGAATAGGGCTGCACGCATCAGAATAATACCACAGCTCCCCAATCTTCTGGGCCGGCGATGACCCAAACGGGAAAACGTAGACGCGACAAGGCTATAAGTTCTATAGGGTAGCATAAAAAAAATTCGGATGGCCTTTAGCCGTGACATTGCCCCCCTCTTAAACTTGATCGTCCCGATCAGCTACTTTATGTCCGTGATATGCTTTTAGCCTATCGAGGTGGACAACTTTCAGTTTGCTTCTGGGGCTACGTTGACTATACACTACGTCATTAATTCTTTTGATTACTGTATAGGGGCCTTACCATACTGGCATTAGCTTGAGAGATCTTCCATTCTTCCTTTGCGGATTATATAACCAGACTTTATCGTTCATCTGAAATCCTATAGAATTTGCTTTGAGATCATATCGAGCCTTCATTCCACCACTGGCGTTCAACCGGTAGTCCCATTTCATACTGTTTCATATTTCCACTAGATCTTGTTATGTGTCCTTAACTTGAGGCACAAGTGAACACTGCCGGCATCAAGATTCCACATCCTGGCAGTAGTTGACCTAGTCAAATCTGTCGCGGATCTTCTCAATCATTTTGGTAACTCCGAGATGAACACCAGAATTTTCATTATGGATTTCTTCCAGGACTTCCGATATCCTCTTCCTTGGTACTGTTAACTGAGTCTTCACCACTTTTCCATCGGTGCTTTCCCAGGCTCGTTTCAGAAGTCCATTTTCAACTATCAGAAAATCCCACTGAGACCACAGAGATTTAAAAGTAAATCCCTCAGTTGAAATATCTCTCCAGCTTGGTCTTGGTTGATTTTCTTCTTTAGCTTTTAGCAGTAGTGCTAGTTCGCTATCCTCAAGCTGATCCTTTCTAAGTTGCTCTGGGGTCCGCTGCTGATCAATCTTAAACTTGATTTGCCTAATGGGGGTAATTCCTTCTCGTTGAACTATTCTTTGGCAATGTTTATGCTCATCCTCGCATGGTCTTCTAGATAAAGCATATGTATTATTATGCAATCTTCCTGCCCTGTGCTTAACCTTAAAGTTGTATTGTTGTAACTTTTCCCGACTTGACTTTGAACTCCTAGCGTCTCTGGATGGAGATGTAGACCGTAGTTGTACTCGACAGTCTCTCTTGAAATGCCCAGTCCTGCCACATCTATAGCACTTGTTTGAAACATTTCGGTTACGTGGCCTTTCTTCTAATGGCTCTCGGAATCTTTGTACTTGACAGTCCCTTTTGAAATGTCCAGTCTTGCCACATCTATACCACTGATTTATAGCATTTTGATTACATGACCTAACTTCTAGTGGCTCCCGAAATCTCCCCGTGGCCTGAAGAACTTCGGTTAATTTCTTCAAAATACCCCCCATCTCAGTCAATTCACTGTTCGCCAGCTTTTCTTCCTGGCCCATAGGCCCTGATTTTTGGCTTAGAGATGTTACAGGCCGCCTAGATTTCTAGGGCTCTACCCAAAGTTTCACTGCTGTTATCAAATTTGGCTAGACGTAGCATTTTCTGAGTTTCTGGATCTCTGATACCGTCCACGAAATATTCAGCAGCAAGTTCCTCTTGAAATTCTTCCTTTGCTCCCGGATAGGCCAACTGAACGAGAGGTCTGCCTCAAACTTGCAGGTTTTCACCAGACTTCTGAGGTCGGGACTTTACTTGTTCCTGATACAGTTGTCTTTTATGTTGGTCTCCAAATCGTCTCTCCAGGACACCTACAAGTATGTCATATTTCCCTTGTTGGCTGATGGTAATGGCATGTAGTAGTTCTAGGGCAGATCCACGAAGCGCTATCACTAGTGGTGTAGCCATTTCTTCGTTATTCCAACCGTTAGCAACAACAAATTGGCTTTTGTAGATTGTCCGGGATGTTTGACCGTCATAGATTGGATATTCTGTGCTGTAGCGAATACCCTCTCGGTGAGTCCTTGATTTTTTGGTCTGGTAGCTTCTGCTTGTAGATTCCTCATTTCTTTCTATACGTTTTCAACTTCTTCTTGTATATTTCCATCTTCTTTTAGTACATTTCAAACTTCTTTTTGTACAGTTCCAACTGCTATTTGTATGTCGTTTACTTCTTTTTCAAATTTCTCATTTTGCACCTCCAATATTTTCTGTAATTTGCCTTGGTCGCCTACAATTACATCCAGCATCCATTTCTGAAGCTGATCCTGTTCTATTTGCCTTTTACCTTCTACGTTCATCCTCTTCCCGATCCGCTCGTCCCTCAGCATATATATATATATATATGCATAATTAAATTTTTCGTTCTTCCTATAGCAGAACTACTTTCAGAAGGGGCTTTAGAAGCTCAGCACAAAGTAATTCGCAAAATTCGACTATGTAGCTCTCGAAAATCGTCACGAATTAATACAAATACAGACGTACTCAAAGGATTGTTATTGAAATATCAGACCCTAGACTAACTGGATGACATAAAAGATTTCGTTCTTGTCAAACAACCCGAAAACTTTGATTTCTCGATTGATTTAATAGAGGAGAGTGAAATAGATTCTGATTAGTTTTTTGCTTTTATTTTTATATGTTAAAGTATGCATAAGTATAAATATGTTTTTTTTTTCAAATACTAATGCTAAGATTTCAGGTAGCGGGCAGACACTCTCTGTGGTCCTGACATGACAGGAACAGGTCTACTTCAGGGATGCGACCCTGTCTACGCGAGCCCTGAAATACCTCCCATACCTAAACCGGGAGATACTCAGGTCCTAACCCTTTATCATAACCAACAGCCAATTATCCTTTCCTATATCCTATAGGGATCCTGCAGCAATCTTTTATGATCCCTGCAAGCAGCTAGCCGAGTAATCGCCGGGATAAGCGATTCTCCTCAGTAAGGCCAACAGCTTCTTGTAAGGTGGAAGAGCAAACTGAGGTAGGGTACTCTCTTGCCCTTGAGATGAAACATCATTTCTAAAGGCGGATGAACTAACAATAGTCAACGGCTTGGGAATGCACAAGGCAAAAGGAAAACCAGTGCATTAAAGGTTCTAGAAGACATTCGTAGTAAAATCATGATGGCAGAGATGATGAATGGAAAACTTACTGATCATGGAATTCGGAGTCCAAGATCCGGCAGGGAAAAGCACCAAGAAACCTGCAGGGTCTTCCAGGTTGTTAACAAGCGAAATCCCTGCATTCTAAACCGAAAAAGAAACCTCAAACTACACATCGGCACATGGAATGTTCCAAGCAGGAAAAACAACAAACATCCTGAAAGAAATGAAAAGATTGAATATAGATATACTTGTTTGCACAGAGGTTCGCTGGCCGGGTACAGGTGAGTGCCAAATGGATAATTTTCGCATATACTGCTCAGGAGAAGACACCCCAAAATACATATTTCATATTTCTTTATTGATACTTAAGCCATACAATATATGGATGTACAAGTCAAAGTCCTATATACTAAGTACATTGCATAACATTAAATTATAAAAAAAACACCACTAGATTTACACCTAGACAAACTAAAATGAATGGGACAAGTAGTCTCTTACAGAGTAAAATGCCCCATCCAACAGAATAGTCTTGACCACATTTTTAAATTTATTCAGAGGAAGACTTCTGACCGACTGGGGAAGTTTATTAAAAAGCTTTTTTCCGACATAAGCGGGAGACCTTTCAAACCTTGCCAATCTATGAGAATCCAAGGCTAAAAGGTCCCCGTATCTTGTGAAATATGAGTGAAAATCACTACCCGAGGGATAGTCATCAAGATTCAGCCTAATAAACAATAAGGCCCTGAAAATATAAATGCAAGGAAATGTCAATATCCTATGCCTTACAAATATAGGCTTACATCTCTCCCCATTCGGCATTCCAAACAACAACCTGATAACCCTCTTCTGGGCAATGAAGATTCTACTGCTTTCAGCACAATCTCCCCAAAAAATTACACCATAGTTTAAGTGACAATATATCAACGAATAGTAAATATTCAGTTCTTCCTCTATGTTAAGGGTATCCTTCAATCTACAAATTGCAAAGAAACCTGAGTTAATTTTAGATGCCACATGTTCAACATGTGCACCCCATGATAGAGTATCATCCAGATGGAGCCCCAAAAATTTTGTACACTCGGTATGCTTCACAGAGTCAATTTCAACAATTGGCACATTTCTACGGGATCTAAAGTGAATAAAAACAGTTTTATTAAGATTTAGTATTAAGCCATTACTGGCACACCACCTGTCAAACTGATCCATAATACTTTCAACCTTCAGTCGGAGCTCCTCAGCAGTCTGTGCTGAGACCAATACCGTGGTGTCATCCGCAAACATAGTGACACAGCCTCCGGTGACGTATTCAGTTATTTCGTTAACAAACAACAAGAACAGTAATGGCCCCAGCACAGACCCCTGAGGCACACCGACATCCACCTCATACATATCTGAAAAAACACAACCAACCTTAACGCAAAACCTTCTATCCGTAAGGTAGGATGCCAGCAGGTCCAGGATTCCTCCTCGCAGGCCATTTGCATAAAGCTTAACCAGAAGAAAGTTGATGTCCAAAGTATCAAAGGCTCGCGAAAGATCGAAGAAGACCCCGGCCACAAAAAATCCCTCATCCAGTTTTTTGTAAACTTCCCCGAGAAAACTGGCAGCCGCGGTCTCCGTCGATCTGCCCGCGATAAACCCGTGCTGAGCCCTGTTGAGTATGCCATAGCCACGGACAAAATCGATCACTCTGTTATATATCAGTCTCTCCAAGATCTTTGACACAACATTCAGTACAGTTACCGGCCTATAATTCTCAGGACTTGTGGGATCTTGCTTTTTATAAATAGGTGAAACCACCCCAATTTTTAATTTACTAGGAAATTTTCCATTTTTATACATTAAATTAGCTATGTAAGCTAGTGGATCAGATATTTCATTTTGTATCGCTTTAAGCACCTTAATTGATATATTGTCTAGTCCGCATACAGAAATGGAACCGCATTTATTATGAGCCAAGAAATAGTAAGTTCCTTTAAAGCATTTATACCAATATCAAATAGTCTCATTACTGAAGATTAACAACCAACCGTGCCCATTCAACATAATAGTAGCATATGCACCGACGGCAGAAAGTAGCTAAGAGGAAATCGAACTGTTTTATGAAGTAGTCCGAACGGCTTTGAAAAACACCAAATTATCAGAGATAACCCTCCGCTAGGAGACTTCAATGAAAAAGTCAGCAAGGGAAAAGATGAAAGCATTGTTGGTAGTTACGCTTTGGGCATTCGAAATGAAAGAGGAGAAAAATTAGTACAGTTTTGTAAAGAGATCCAATTTCCCATTATGAAAATACAGTTTAAACTGCCACCAAGAAGACTGTACACATGGAGAACACCAGGAGACAAGATAAATCACACAATAAGAAACCAAATAGACTACATCACAATTAATAAAAGGTTCCGCAACTTAATATCATCAGTACATACATATCCTGGTGCAGATATTTCGCCTGACCACAATCTACTATCAGCAAAACTACAACTACGATTGAAGAAGATGAGAAAGAAGAATATAAACAAGACAAAAGACTTAAAAACCCTGAAAACTGAAGAAATAAAACACAAAGTACAACAAGAGATTAACAACCAATTTGCAAATATCCCTTCAAATGCCCAACAAACAATAGAAGACAAATGGAACAACATAAAACATACTACTGTCTAACTTACAAAAAACAACCTGGAACCGCAAAGAAAACAAAAAAAAGAAGATATGGATGACAACAGAAATATTAGAATTGATGGAGGAGAAAAGACAGTTCAAAAATAGAGATGAAATAAAATACAGAGAAAAAAACAAGATAATCAAAGAGAAAATAAAAGATGCAAAAGAGACGTGGTTAAACTTGGAATGTGCAGAGATTGAGGAAGTAGAAAAAAAACACGATTCATTCAATATGTACAGGAAAGTTAAAGAGGCAGCAGGAATGATAAAGAAAAATTACATTACAACATTAATAAATGAAAATGGACTAGCAATTTGGGATTCAAACGAAAAGATGAAAACTTGGGAAAACTATATTAAAGAGCTCTTTCTTGATGAACACCATAAATATACCAACTGAAATAGGACCCCATATCACTAAAGAGGAACTACTGTTAGCTTTACATCGCATGAAAGATGACAGGGCCCCTGGACCGGATGAGGTGCATGTAGAGCTCATTAAACATCTAGAAGAACAACACCTTGAACCTATACTGGACTTATTCAATGGCATATATTTAACAGGTGAACTACCAAATGGTCATTTATTCCAATCCCAAAAAGTAGTAAGGCTAAAAGATGCAATGAATATCGATTAATCTCTTTAACGAGCCATATGGTAAAACTATTTCTTAAAATCATACATCAAAGACTATACACAAAAATTTCAAGGATTTTCTTAGCGACAGTAAGTTTGGGTTCAGGAGAGGATTCGGGACTAGAGGCGCTATTCAGTGTACAAGTGCTAATCCAACGAGCACGTGATGTTGATGTAGATACTTACGCCTGCTTTATCGATTATGAAAAGGCCTTCGACAAAGTGAAACACAGTAAATTGATGACCATTCTGGTGAAAATAGACGCGGCAGAACGACGCATTATAAATAATCTATACTGGCATCAAAAAGTGAAGGTGAATAGTGAACATTCCAACATGATAAGTATTCAAAAAGGAGTACGACAAGGCTGTATTCTATCTTCGTTACTCTTCAACATATACTCAGAAGACATTTTTAACAAAGCACTTGAAGGGGTAGACTGCGGAGTATCGATAAATGGAGTGGTAGTCAATAATCTACGATACGCAGACGACACGATATTACTATCAAGTGACGCGGAAGGACTTCAAACATTAATAAACCGAGTGACGAGTGTCAGTGAGGAATACGGAGTATCCTTAAATATTAAAAAAACAAAAATAATGATAATAAGCAAAAGAATCAACCTAGACGATAGCTTTTATGTAAAAAATAAACAATTAGAACGTGTTAACACAATCACGTATCTAGGTTGCTCTCTTAATGATCAGTGGGACCACTCTCGAGAAATCAGAGTTAGGATAGAAAAAGCAAGAAGTGCCTTTAACAATCTAAGGAATGTACTATGCAACCTTACCCTGGCGTCCTCCGCTGTTATGTCTTTTCGATCCTGTACTACGGAGTTGAGGCATGGTCCTTGTCTGACAACGCTGAGAAACGACTCGAAGCTTTCGAACTCTGATGCTACAAACGCATGTTGAGGATACCTTGGATCTTACATAACACAAATGAAAGGGTCAACAAAGAGAAAGAAGGAAGTTGACATACTTTGGCTACATTATGAGGGGCGAAAAATATCGATTCCTCCAACTGGTAATGCAGGACAAGAGTGATGGGAAACGAGGGCCTGGCCGAAGACGAATTTCTTGGTTACGAAGCTTGCGGCAGTGGACTGGTGAGACGTCAACAAATTTGTTTAGAGCAGCGGTAAATAAAATTATCTGGGCCAGAGTGATCGCAAACGCCACTTGAAGACAGAATGAAGAAGAAGAATGCTAAGATTTACATTTTTTTCGTATTGTACATTATATTACTGTTTTTTTCTTTGCGTATTTTCGGTTTTGAAGAAAACGCATAAGGGCTTCGCCCGTTCCCAACCCCATGCAGTTCCTTTAAATGTTTACGTATACGTAATATATGGTTGTATTTTTCTGCTTATTTCACCTTTAAAAAAAATTACAATTTAATTCCTTTTTCAGTTTTGTCAATCTTTATAAACACAATTTACTCTATAACAGTAGAGATAAAACCGTTCTATTGTATAATATTTAATAATAATAAGCCAACAATTATTCAAACACAAGCTAGTAAAAAAAAATTGTCCACCTTCCCTATACTAGGAAACACTGTGCGAGGCGACCGACGACGCGACGCCGACGTGGGGAATAATCATATTATCTGTAACTTACCGACGTCGGACGTACAGCCACAGCCTAAATAAAATTCTAAGTATTTATTCTAAGTCATGTTTAACATAGAATGTCAGTGCTTCTAACATAATTAAGTGCAAAATCCATTATTATTAAAATACACCATTGTCATAATTGAGAATTGTTACCCTATAACTGTACATTTAATACTGTTAGTTTGTACATGATGTGGATCTTCATATTTTGTAACTGTCATGGAAGCTGTGAAAAGGAGACTAAAATTACGACGAGCAAAAAAGTCGGATATTCCTTTTTGTTGGAAATTACGTCATGAATTTATGTTGGGCATCATGTTATAAATCCCCCTTTATATTGTTATTATTATTTAAAATTTAAAATCCATGCAATATAAATTAAATAAAGATAAATGCGATTAATTCGACATGAGTATTATGGCCACCCCACTTATTTATTTTAAGAAACCAATTTGCCGTGTCATCTTTAGATTCTCATAGGTGCATAAGACCTGCTGTTTACTGCCAGATTCAGACGGCATCGGCATAATTTTGAGAGGGATTACTAGGCATGCATAATACTATGGTGATTCGCCATTGCCTTCTATGAGGTGACGATCGAAGTAGAAAAATGAAACGGTCACTTCCATGATGCACTAGCTAACACACTAATATTTTTTTATTAAAAATTAGTTACATATTATTTTACCATTGCCGTTATTATCGGCATCTCTCTTTCATTGTTTTTCCTTTCTCAAAGCACAATGTTACTTTTATTCTCAAGTTACAAGATGTGGCCTGACTGCTAGAAAAACCAAAAAATTAACACTCTATTGATCTGTATATTACAATTGTTCTTCTCTAAATTGAACAAATGCCAAACGAGGAAACGAAATCTGACTGATGGCCTCTACTATACATTATAGTTTTAAATTATAGTTATCCATGAAACACTAGAGAAATAATAAATTATTCTATATTTTTAGAAGCAAAAAAAAATTCAAATGAAAAAACTGAAATATTTGTTTAAACAATCAAGCGTATGCCAGTTATCGCATGTATTAGTTGCTAATAATGTCAGTAAAAAATATATATAATATTCGTTAAATATTTCCAGTGATATAAAAAAGGCATCTAAATAAACCATAGAAAAATATCGATTTGAGATGATAATATTTATATCTTTTTTACACAAGCAATGTATTTTCATATAATTCTGAAAAGATTAACGTGTAGCACTATGACAAAATATATCAATTCTAATACGGTTTTCTTCCTTATATAGAAAAAGAAAAAGACATGCGTTGAATCAAAGTTGACAAGCATTACTGTGTTATGTGCCACATATAATCTAAAAGGTTGTGCAATTTACTAATTAGTGAAAAAAAAAGAACATACTGTAAAAATAAAAATAAAAATTTATAACCAACTGAACAATAAAACATTTCTAAATACTTTTCAGATGTGTGGCTTTTGACTCCCTTTTTCCTGTGATTGTCTATTAAGAATTTAAAACAAAAATGGATAAATTATAATACTAGCTTTATCAATTATACTTCCCACACTACATAAACAACCATATTATTTCAAAAATAAGCTTAATGATTTGATTTACCCTGTTTAAATGTTTTGGGCGGCTTTCTTCTATAGATTCGACGTTCTAAAACTGAATCTATAATGAAGAAATATAAGATAGTAAACGAAATATAATTAACATATACAAAACCTGCAAAAAAAATTATTATTATGTATTTACATTATACAGTGCAATTTTTCCAAGTAAAAAAATACAATTTTCAGTTGAACGCCCAAAAAATAATAAGATGAACCACCAAATATATATGTAAATATATAATGTAATGAATTAACTCCGCAATTACCAAATTTCGAATATATGCAATAAGAATGTAAGCAAGGTCATCATCCGATATTTATAGCGCATGAACATAAATTATTTTAAAACAGAAGTGATCAAACTTTTAGTTAAAGGGCATTCAACAATTTCTTTATACAAGATAAGACTGATGGAGCTATTAAAAGCATATGTACGCTGCGTCATCTACAACATTCAAAACAAATATTCAAATTACACTCATGATGACTGAAGTGAGATCGGGAGGAGTAGGAGATTACACTCTGTCTAGGTGTTACCAAACTGCCTTGCATCCATGGAGGTCCAAGGCTGATTTGACGTTGTACTAAACCCGTAGGGGGTTCACTAACAGCCTCCGCGTAAGGAGGTGCTTCATCGTATGGTGGAGGTGAGAAAACAGGAAAGCTATCATCAGGAGAAGGAGGACGTGGATTAAGTTCAGAGTTAGGTGGAGAAGAAAATGATATTCTTTGAGGTTCTAGGTACCCCTCCAAAGAAACAGTCATAACAGCTGAATATGGAGATGGGGGCGCTTGGGGTTGAATGGTCGACGAGCGAGGAGTGAGCGGAGCAATTTCCTCGTCTTCTTCTTCGATGGGAGTGTGGTAGCCTGTCGGATTAGTTCCTTGTGATGTCACCGAAGTGCAAGACGATGCCGAAGAAGCACGTGCCAGAGGGGGTTTTGCTAAACGGATTTGGACATTTTATGAGGATGTTATTAAATGATAGACACCTATGAGGTCTTCCATTTTAAACGAACTGCGGATATACTTGTCCCTACTTCAATAGATCATTTATTTTCACATAATAATGTAGATTTCTTTATGCTATCTAATTTTTTGCTGTGATTAGATTTTCAATAGGAAATATTATTTGCATATTTGTGGTTGTTCTCCGAACTAGCTAGATAATACTCGGTCCAAAATTCATAAAATAAAACATTTTGTTTATGGCCCGTAATAATTCTGCACCCGTCTCTTTAAATTGTTATAATCAGTACAGGTAAGTTTTATGTTAAATTTGACAGTATGCTTCAATGAAAAATTATCTGCTTTAAAAAATTGCTAATAATTTACTACAATACTGAAAGAAATCAGCAAGCAAAAATATAATGATCATTCAGAAATAAAGGCATTATTTATTATTCATATTATTATTATTAATATCAATGTATAAAGTTAATAAATCCAGAGGAAATTAGACTACAGGCAAATATTATAAATAGCAAATTATCGTGTCTTTCAAATATTTAAAACCTTATTTCGGTTTAATTTTAATAACCAGGTACTTTTTATTTTTTGTTCTTAAAGACCCTTTGTTTATGTAACTAACCTCATAATACTTGAACTAAGCGATGAAGTGGAAAAAGTATTATTTACGATGCTATTTCATATTTTTAAATACTTAAAAACCACAGATATGATAATTGGCTAGAAAAATGAGGAAATTAACTGAAATATACTTATGAGTCAGTAGGGTAAAAATAAAACATTAATTTCAATTCAATTAATTTGTTCTGATATGTTTTTGTTTCTTTTTATAAGAATAAGAATAAAAGTAATTGATTTGTAATCGCTAATATTGACGCCATTTGTAATAGTCATCTTGTGTTGGTTCCGCAGTTTCTTGGGTATAGGTTATATCATAGTATAAACAAACATGGTTATATTTCAAACATTTATTTAAAGTCACATAGCGACGTTTCGCTCATACTACTGAGCTTTATCAAGCATATTTATTTTCCTAAAATGAAACAATTTGTTAAAATGACATTCGCTTTCAGACAGTTACATCATTTATAAAACATTGTCTGTCAACACACAAGTAGAACAAAAATATAAAAACAATCAAATCATTTTCAGTCTACGTACCATGGAGTTCATGCTTATTCGAGCAAATAATGTGATGAACTGCATTTAATTTAATACGGCTAGAATGTAAAACGCTCTTTTTTCATTCTTCTTTTTGTTTCGTTAATTTCGTGAACAAATACATTTGGATGTCGATTATTTTTTTATTATATATATAGGATTCGGGAAAGGTTTGGGTTCCTATATTTTTAAGTATCAAAAAGGGTATTTTAGTTATTTTGATTTGTTAGTTTATAAGGTTGTGATTTTGCTCAAATTGTTTATGTCCTTTTTGTCACTTACAGCTTTTTCTTCCCTTTTTATTTCTATCATTTCTTTTATTACTAACTTGCGATAATTTGTTTCCTGTGTGAGAATCTTCGTGTCATTAAAGTTAAATTCATGCTTAGTGTTACTTTCGTGTTTGTGTAATGCTGTAGATGTACTTTTCGTGTATCTATGACCATTTAATCGATTTTCAAGATATTGTGTTAACATTCCAATATATTTATTTGGACAGTTTATACATGGTATCGAGTACACTAGGTTGGACTTCTTTTTTTTGGGGACTACTTTTTAAAGGTGTATATAAGGACTTAAGAAGATTATGTGATTTATGCCAGACTGTGATATTATGTTTAGATAAAACATGTTTTAATTTTTCAGATAGGTTGTTTGTGTAAGGTAGTGCAATTTATCGGTTGTTAACATGGTTTGTTTTTTTAACGTTTTTATTGTATTATTTAAATGGATTCGTTGTTTAAATATGTTTACTATATTTCTCTCTGGGAAATGATTGTTTATTAGTGTTTGTTTGACTTTTTCTAAGGCTTCAGGGCGATATTCAGGAGAGGTTAATGCAATAGCTCGGTCAGTTAGACCTATTATTACACTGTTTCTATGGTTATTTGAATGATTTGAGTTAAAATTGAGATATTAGCCTGACCATGTCTTTTTATGTACCATTTTGTTTTTAAATTTTGTTCCTTCCTATTTCTAATTAAGAAAATTGATTTGATCATACTCTTCAATTTCAGTAGTAAACTGTAATTTGACATGAAAGTCATGGAAGGCATTCTAGGTTATTTTCTGGTACAGCAATCAAACAATCATCAACACACCTTTTGAAAAAAATTATATCAAAATTAAGTTTTTTTTATAACGTCCTCTTCCAAACATTCCATAATTGTACTATTACGGAAGAAATTGGAGAACCCATGGCACATCCATTTAATTGTTGGTAAAATTTATTGTCGCACTGAAAATAACTATTATTTAAAGTAATGTTTATAGCTTCTATGAATTCACATTTTAGAAGTGTAGTATGTTTTAATTCGTCCCATTTTTGTGTTAATATATGTGTTACAAGTTCATTTGGAATATTAGTATATAAGGAGATCACATCCAGTGACACTAACTTGTAATTTCCAGGAACTTTGATTGTGTCTACAAACCGTTTAAAAGTAAATGAATCCTTTATAAAATGAACATTTTTTCCAGTGATTTTTGACAAACATTCGGCTAAGTATTTTGACAATTTATAAAACGGAGATTTCAAACAAGAGACAATATAATTGGCCTTAGTGGTACACCAGCCTTATGTAATTTTGGCAATCCATATTTTAGGTGCCACTTCATTATGTATTGTTAATTTTTTTGCTTCTGCATCAGTTATAAATTTTTCATTCAAATGTTTTTTTATTAGAGTATTATTTTTGTTTCGGTAAGACTTGGTTGCATCATGTTTTAGTTCTTTGTAAGTGTTAGTGTCACTGAGTAGTTCATTCATTTTAATGACAATCTTCCGAGTTCATGACTACTGTTTTGTTAGTTTTATCTGGTTTGAGAACTTTAATTTGAGGATTTTCTCTTATAAAATGTTTTTTTTGTTGTTTTTTTTTAATGTTAGTTTGAAATTTTGATAATTTATTTTTCTTGTGTCTCGTTTTCAATTTGTGATTGGTAACATTTACAACATCAGCACGAATCGAATATTTAATTTCATCTGGCTTATCATAGATAACATTTTCCATAGAAGCGATATATTCAGCAACAGGTAATTGTTTTTCATTTATTATATGTAGGGAAAATTTTCACCTATAGTACGGCGGTTAGTCAGCGATATTGGGACCAACCTTGCATTTCTGAGTAGAGCATTGAGATTTGGCACAGTGATAGTGCATGCCTATACCTCACTTTTAAGAAGTGGAACCAAGTTTGCAACCACGGGAGAGCGGCTGTATGGCGGGTTGCATACATGCCAAAGACAAATTTGAGATAATCGCTAAACGAGCACACCCGACCGTTTCTATGGGTGAATATCACTCACAAATATTACAGGAGGTGTTCTGAAACGTAACTGGACTATGTGACAGTCGTGTGAAGGCAGGTTGCCTACCCTCTAGGCGCAGAAACCAATAAAATCGATTTTGTAGTGCTATGCTAAAGTATTGTAAGCTTGGGTTGTTAATAAAACTCCAACAATTCTTATTTCAGTACCCTCTTTTAATGTCAACAGATACAACTGACAATGATTGACGTCTCGAATGCCGCTCTGGCTTTTCTAACCTTGTTTGTTGTCGTTCTGAGGGTGGGTTGCGCTTATCCTGAAATAAGGTCTATTTGCCATAGAATCAATTGTTACAATGGTTTCAATTAAAATTAAATTTTAGTTTAGTATAAGCGATAGACATGCAAGGAAGTGCAGCCCGCCCTAAAGGCTCTCAATTTTCTACTATAAGGTAAGTACTCTTGTCTCCCAATTAAGATCAGAAAAACCTTTACCAGCGACTCAGCGACTGAGACTTATCACCGCAGACAGGAGCAGATTACAACAATTAATCAAGACCTGGGGAAAGTTCAAACTTGGGGAGATAGAAATTTGCTCCAGTTCAATGCAGCAAAGACCCAAGCAGCCACGTTTACCAAGAGGGCCAATACGGCGGGCCTTGACATCATTAGGGCAGGATCGACCATTCCTTCATCCTCGTCAATCGCACTGCTAGGTGTCTCGATCACCAGCAATAT
Source organism: Pissodes strobi (assembly GCA_016904865.1). Taxonomy (NCBI): domain Eukaryota; kingdom Metazoa; phylum Arthropoda; class Insecta; order Coleoptera; family Curculionidae; genus Pissodes; species Pissodes strobi. The sequence continues at coordinate 116,666 of MU183815.1, forward strand.
GTGCTGGCATGACCACGTTTCTGGCATCGCAAAATCAGCCTCCCAGATGCTTGGTGCGCTATTTCGCAACAAAAAACTGTATACACCGCAGCAGTTGCTCTTACTCTACAAAGCGCAAATAAGGTCGTACTTAGAATATTGCTCACACATCTGGGGTGCCGCACCAAAGCACACCCTAAAGCTGCTTGATTCCATTCAGAAGAGAGCTGTACGTCTTATCGGTGACACGGAGTTGACCCGGAATCTGGATAGTCTGGAACACCGCAGACACGTGGCCGAGAATGTTTTACAGATACTTTCACGGTAGATGTTCTCAGAACTTGGCCCGCCTCATCCCGCCCCTGGCAACAGTTCGTCGTACAACTGGAAACACCTAGAACATCGCTTTACAAGAACTCCTTTTTCTGGCGCACTGCATCACTGTGGAACTCACTCCCAAGACATCTGTTCCCCCTAATTATAACCTACAACTATTCAAGAACCGTGTCAATCAACATCTTCGCACACGCACCGCTCGTCGAGCACCATAGGATCTCCCTTTAGTGTGTGTGCCACTGCCATAAAAAAATCGGTTATTTCTTTTTTGACAGATTTAGTATCATGAAAGATTTAAATGTCTTTGTTGAAGAACAGCAGAATAGAAAGCGAAGTAGGGACGTTATTGACTGGTCTCTGTGTACTTTATCAGAAATCTTAGCAGGGAGAGGACCTCATCGATCCATAGCTAGACAAGCCACCAAAGATAAATGCAGGAATCGCTACCCTGGGTAGGAATCTAAAAGCTTACCAGAAACTAGGGAATATTCCTCGTAATGCCAACGCGGATGCGTTAGATGCGGTCCTTCGCATTGAGCATAATTTAAGAACCAATAACCCAAAGGTCACAAGCGCTACTTCGTACCTTGTGATTCAACCAAGTTCGCTAGAACTTCGAGAGATATGCAGATTGGTTGTGAAGAAAATTTCGAGCCATCCGTCAAGTTAGCTACACGGGAAATCTCGAGGAGGTGAAATCAGCTAATCACAAGATAGAGTGAATTTTCTGTGGCAGGCACGGGCCAAGAGTCAATCCAACTCATAGACTAACTTTCACAGAAACTAGAAATGCCATAGAAGCCGCTGCAACCAAGATACTAGACAGTAAAATTTTAATCGCACTCCCGGGTTGGCAGGATAGGATCGGCGTAGGATACCACAACAACTGTCGGACAAAGTATGTGCGAGATTTAAAAACTAACTCAAGTCTAGGCAAGAAATCGGAGCAGTTAGCTAAAGCACGTGACGTTGCACTTGAACAAGTGATCATGCAAATAAATACTGAAAAGGAATGCAGTGAAGATGCACCTGGCTGATCTTTCGCGCAGTAATGCCGACAAACTGCTTAAGGGAAGAGTGAGTAACGGGTTTGTACACTCCAGCGGCTTTAAGGAAATGCTGCTTATCTGAAGGCCAGACAAGCGATCTCCCCAATCCGGAACCAGCCATCACCGTCAGTGTGCGGCTGGAAAGCCGGCTCGAAAGGATGCAGGCTGACAGCAGCCTATACAGATAGAACTAATACTACGGCACAAGAGGTTTGTAAAGAAACGCTGATGTCATGTAAATATAAAAATAAATGCAAATGTGCTAAATCTAGTCTTTTGCTATGAGTTTTGTTGTTGCCCATGGCCTAAGAACCTTGATTAATACCAAAAAGTCTGCCAAAGTCTGATATTTATGACTCAAATTTGTGATGTGGATTTAATATTATTACATTCCGTGATTACGTCTAGTACAATGAATAATATTATCCATTAATAACGATATGGAATTAATGCTAAACGCTTTAAATAATGTTGTTGAACTGTCTTTTTGTAATAAATATCGCTTTTCTTAATCTTTTAGTTTTCTATCCACCTTACAACCACCTAAAGTTAACTATTTTGATATTATTATATTTATGAGCATACCGATTTAAAAACGTGTATGGGTCCTTTGGGACCTGACTTATTTATATTTTGTTTGTTGAAATGGAGTCACTCACAAAAATCCCTAGCTTAACACTACAAAATCGATTGCATTAGTCCCTGCGCCTAGAGGGTAGGCAATCTGCCACCACGTGGCTGGTACACACTCCAGTTACATCCCAGGACATCTCCTGTAATATTTGTGAGTGATATTCCCCCATAGAAGAGGTCGGGTGTGCTCGTTTAGCGATTTTCTCAAAATTGTCCCTGGCGGGTATGCAACCCGTCATGCCGCTGCTCTCCCGTGGTTGCAAACTTGGTTCCACTTCTTAAAAGTGAGGTATGGGTATATACTACCACTGTGCCAAATCTCAATGCTCTACTCAAAAATGCAAGGTTGGTTTGACTAACCGCCGTACTACTAGAGCTAAGACGATATCCTCGGGTATTGCCGTATCTGAAATTTTTTCTAGCCATTCTTTAGTGTCAATATGCTTTTCTTTTTGTGGTATACGAGCTACTAACTTAGTAATTTATCTTAATGTAATTAAAGGCTTTTTCATATTAATTTTTTTTAAATTCCAAAAATTCATTTACAAGATTGTCCGGTAGAATTGACGCGCTGTCCCGTGAAAAACTACCTCAGTGGTCGGGATAAACAAATGCTTATTGCAATTGCTTAAAACCATAAAGAAGGGTGTGGTATTTTAATTAACCACTCTTAATAGACAGTATACCATAGGGTGGTGAGAGAAATTGAAACATGTATTCGGTATTGATATAATTTAATAATGCAGGTGTAAATTGCATTTAAATATAATGGAGATAAATAAACAGTGTTTTCTATGTTAAATAGAAAATATATATGTACAATTCTTAGACTAAAACTTTCAATCACTCATTCGTTCAAGTATAAAACTAAAATTACAAAAGGTTTCTTAAAATTAGAAATGTCTACTGAAGAGTCTTGATTGTTTGATTTAAAAATTAGTTTTTATCTTTCTTATTTTTATACTTCGTTCTCCAACTTAGCAACTTTCACACAGCATACCTTTCCACTTTGACTGCTTTACCTGCCTTGCTTTACAGGAATTCGACCAGGAATGTCAGTCTGCCTTCCGCCATTTTATGTTCCAATTTCCAACGGGAACGGGGATGCTATCGTTTCTAACTTCGAAGAATTGCTTTAAAAAAGCTCAAAAGGAGGTCTTTGTCCAACCTTGGACAAAGATAACTGAGGTGCACGAAATATTCTCTAATATTTGTGCATACAAGAGAAATTGGCCCAAAAAGGAATTTGACCTTTTGGCGCGAAGAGGCACTTGCTAGAGCTCGGTGGCACGACCGACCCAGCAACGTGGAGTGTTTGCAGAGCTCTAACTTGAATAATTTCATTCGTCGAGCGGCTACTGGCGCCACGATCAAATAAAAAGTGGGGATTGGCACTTTGCCGAATTCATTTGAAATTACAAGGGTAGAAGCTGTTTTCGTTCTTTATTTGACAGACTGATTCTGACGGAGACAAAAATACATTAAATTGAAAACGATTACAAACGTTTTCCTTTCCTAGTGAAAGTTGGCTCTATTGTAATCTCTTAGACTGACAGTACTTGGTTTACAGGTTCGAACTAAGGGATCGTCCGTCTAGGGTTGGACTAAGGGGTTTTGAAGAACTGGCAAATGCTAATTTAAATGTACAAATTAGGTTGTACCTGGGGTGAAATAAATCTATTTGAGTTTAATTATGGCTCATTCATTCTACATACATACAGGGTGTTATCACCAAACTATACGGTGAAAAACGATAGTTTATACACGTGTTGGGGTGTTTCCCCAACACTCAGTTCATTAATATTTTTAGTTGTTTTGGTTATTATCAACTCATAATTTATTGTTTTGTGTTATTCATTATATTAGTGAACTTATCTCCAAAGTACGTAATTGCAAACTTTACTTGTGAAGTATTAAAATTTAAAAAAATTATCTAAACATAATATGTCTGTCATAAATCACATAACCTTCTTAAGTCCTTATTACACCTTTAAAAAGGAAAGTCCCCAAAAAAAAGAAGTCCAACCTAGTGTACTCGATACCATTTATAAACTGTCCAAATAAATATATTGGAATGACAACACAATATCTTGAAAATCGACTAAATGGTCATAAATACACGAAAAATGCATCTACAGCATTACACAAACACGAAAGAAACACTAAGCATGAATTTAACTTTAATGACACGAAGATTCTCACACAGGAAACAAATTATCGCAAGTGAGTAATAAAAGAAATAATAGAAATAAAAAGGGAAGAAAAATCTGTAAATGACAAAAAGGACATAAACAATTTGAGTAAAATCTATCGCAACCTTATAAACTAACAAAACAAAATAACTAAAATACCCTGTTTGATACTTAAAAATACAGGAAGCCAAACATTTCCCAAATCCTATATATAAAAAAAACCTTGTAGCATGCAGAGATTACATCTATATAAATGTACAAACCTTTAAGAACATTTGCATTAGATTGTAAGGACTGTAATGCAATATATTAACGTCTAATAAAAGTCCTCTTGAATTACCTTATACCAAATTTATATTAATTTATTTTGTAAACAATTTATGGCTTGGGGGAAGGTTTTATAATGTTAGGTTATGTCGGGTGTGCACGTGATTTTTTCGGAGAAAGAAAAGTACTGCAAACATTGTAAAAAAAACTGTTAATCTGAATTATGAAAGGTGCAACGCAAGTTTTCATAGGAGTTGTGCATTTCAGGCGAGAGTGGCTGATAAGAGCGAAAAAGTCATTTGCTGTAAACAAACAACAAAAAGTGAGGTTCAGTACCCTGAATATGGATGAAAAAACATTGAGATCAATAATTATTAAGGGCACCCTTGTTGATTTAATTAGCACTTTTAAGAAGGACGTAGAAAAAACTATGTCGGAGTTCAAAAACTATACAATTTATGTCTGACTCCTTCGAGGACCAGAAAAGGTCATTCGTAGGGATGTTGGAAGAAATCAGATCTCTTAAAGAAAAATACTGAGTTGAAAAGAAACGTGCTACTGCTTGAGACCAAATTTGATATATGGGAACAGAGAGAAAAGGCAAATAACATACTTATGGTGGGAGTACCTAAACAAACTAAATCAAACACGGCTGAGATAACAAGAAGAATATGAACTTAGTCCATGCAAATAACTGTAAATGAGCATGACATCAGAGAAAGCTATGGAGTAAATAAACAAGAAGACAGTATGATCATGATCAAGCGTGGAAAAAATTAAAAGAAACGGTGAATTTTTAGAAGAATCAAAGAAATGAAGGGCTTAACAGTAAAAAAGTAATAAAAGAAGCCACAAATAATAGTGCATGCAATAAAGGTGAAATAAAATGTATAGTAAATGGAAACAATACAGTTTTAAGTGATCGTGGTTTAGCTCAGCAGAATTTAATACATTCTTTGGCAAGGTAACAGAGAATTGACATAAAATTATAGACCAATTTCTTTAATGAGCACCATTAGTAAACTAGTAGAGAAATGCATCAAACTTAAACTTAAATTACAGTCATTCTTGGAACAAAATAATCTCCTCTCAGGTAATCAATATGCTTTCAAGAAACAGTACAGAGAACGCCTTGTGTAAAGTCACGGAGTTGGTCTTGGCGGGGCTTGCAAGTGGTGAAAAGGTTGTTGGCATTTTTCTCGATTTGAAAGGCATTTGACACTGTAGCACATTGAAAGACTACCCAAAATGGGTATTAGGGGTATAGTGTATAGACTTCTAAGATCACATTTAAGAAATAGAATGCAGTGTGTTAAAATTGAAAATAGTGTAAGTGAGCCTTTTGAGATGGTGTGTGGCGTGCCGCAGGGAACTGTACTGGGTCCATTATTGTTCAACATTTACATAAATAGTATTTTATCAGTTGTTGATGAGGGGAAAGTGTTTTGCTTTGCTGACGACACTGCTATAATAGTTCAAGATAAAACATGGGAACTTGCTATCGGAAGGGCTGAAACTTCTGCCTCAAAAATAAAGAATTGGCTAGACCATAGTTTGGGTTAGTTCGCTTTAACACAAAAATATTTGTCTGAAACTCAGAATCTAGAAATACATAGCTCAGATTGTAATACTGATAATTTTAAAACTTGTTGTACCAGTATAGAAAGGGTAAAATGCATAAAATAATTGGGAATTTTCTTAGATGAAAACCTAAATTGGAAAGATCATATTACCTACATAACAGAAAAAATTAGAAAACTAGTATATGTTCTTTGAACTTAGAAACATATCTTTAAATACGCTAAAAATGGTTTACTACTCACTGATTGAATCTATCATAAATTATGCAATAATTATCGGGGGAAATGCATCAAAATCAATCTTAAACAGTTTATCCATAGCCCAAAAATACATAATTAAATTAATGATGTTCAAAAATAAAAGATTTTCAACAGAACTATTGTTTCGGTAAAGCAAACTCTTAAATCTGGAACAATTATATATAAAATCAGAATTAAGATTTATGATTAATAATCAGTACTACAGAAATGAACTCCTACATCACCTAAATACAAGAAATTTTGCAAACCGTAACCTAGCGACTTCCCTTGTCAAGCATACAGCAGCTCAAAGACATATTGGCTACACTGGCCCCAGAATTTATAACGCCCTACCTAGATCACTTAGGGATAAACCTTTCAAAAAGATCAAAAGCCAAATTCAGGATTGGATTTAAAAAATTAATTTATTGGGATATATATATATAAAATAAATCTTGTATAAAAAATTTTTTTGCTATATTTATTTGTCGGACTTATTATTATTTCAGTGTACTTAAATGTTTTTTATTTTTTATTGAAATGGATAATTATTGTAGTATAACCTTCTATAAGTAAAATTGTAAGTTAAAGACCAGCATGCACAGATTTTAAAAATCCATTGTGCTGATTAAAGGGTTAGTATAAGGATTAGATATTATTAAGGTAGTTTAAGTCCCCTTTGAACTTTACTAAGCAAATAGATTTGATTTGATATAATAAAAAAATAATCGACATCCAAATGTATTTCTTCACGAAATTAACAAAACAAAGAGAAGAATGAAAAAAGAGCGTTTTACACTCTAGCCGTATTAAATTAAATGCAGTGCATTGATTGTTTTTATATTTTTGTTCTACTTGTGTGTTGACAGACAATGTTTTATAAATTATGTAACTGTCTGAAAGTGAATGTCATTTTAACAAATTGTTTCATTTTATGAAAATAAATATGCTTGATAAAGCTCAGTAGTATGAGCGAAACGTCGCTATGTGACTTTATATAAATGTTTGAATTATAACCTATACCCAAGAAACTAAATAAATAAAGAATGTAGTAAATGGTTAAAGACAGTTATGAAAAATGGAAGACCCCAAAGTTAATTCAAATTACATTATTTTCGATTTTTAAATCGTTAGTAATACAAAAAATGAACATCACAAATCTATAAAAAATCACCATTTTTTATTTTTTTAAATAGAACAAACTATAATTTGAAAATGACTGAACTGAAATAAATATACGCAAACAATATATTTTTGATGTCAGAAAAAAAAATAGTTTTATCATTATAAAATATATACCAAAACAAGTTGATATTTTTTTAATGGTTTTGTGGTGTTCATTTATTTGCTCTGATAAAAGCAAAATACGCAAAAACCCTGTTCAATGTAGAGGTAAATCGAAAATGGCAATGATGAGCGCTATTCCGATAATAAATGAATCTGGAATCTGCTGAGAATTTATTAAATAAAATATTAGTACAGGCTTATAAATGTTCTCGTTTTTGGATTAGCGATTTTCTGTAATATACATGTGTCCTCCAACGAGTAAATTGCTCACCCATAAATAAAGCAGCATATTTATTGTTTATATAGTTACAGAAGAAATATTATTAAAAAATATCAGATTTATTTCCCTGCAACCAATATATAGAACACCAATCACAAAATAGTTTGCAGTTTGTTTAGTTGAAATCCATTCACCAAGTTAATATATAAATTTATTTAAAGCATGGTAATAATTATGCTAAAACGTAAAAGTATCAGAACGTAGTTCAGCGATACAAATTGGATTTATATTTAGCGATAAAATTGGATTTATATTTAGAAAAAAATTGAATCGAGTTTTTTAGTGTTCTTCGTTCTGCGGACAGTACTGAATATCTTACTAGTGTTTGTCAACTTTCACGACACACCTTCTTGAAAGAATAATACCGGTCTTCTTTTACCTTGATTTGGGGAAAAACTTATCCACTAACATTAAAAATATTATCTAAATATATCAATAGTAAATCCTAGTTCACTCTGTTGTACGACAATTCAGTTTTCATCAGGCTACAAAACCTTAAATATGTATATATTTCTCTACATAACGTTAAATCCTTAGTCAGATTAAACTGAACACCCAAAATTACAATTTAAAATTAGTACTAACGAAGGATGAACCTAGAACCTATGACATTGGTGCATTCAAACGAAGTCAGTTGGCAGACCACGACAATTATTACTGGGAGATAACGAACCCGGAAAAACTTGTAAGATCAAAAATTTGCTTTTTTTTCTGCTTTTTTCTCTCCATTTTCTTAATCGTCTTTGAAACAATATTTATAGCAGTTTTGTTAGTCTGATAATTTAAAGGATGAAAAATCTACACAGTATCATACATTGTTGAAGACTTTATTCGGTAGGCTGCAGTGGCACAGGAGGATGTACAGGATATTTGATTATATCTACGTGGCTACCTGGAGCCTTTATTTTTGAAGATAGAAAAAGGTTTTACACAAAAATTGTAGTTTTTTTTCATATTATTTTTGAGATATTGTAGCTTAAATTATAAATAAATTGCAAAAAAGTCTCATAGTGGTATTAAGAAAGCTATGGAAACAATAACACTGTGACGTTTTTTTGGTTTTATAAATTTGACATTTCGAAATTGTAAAAAGTTGAAGTTTGTCATTTGAACTATTAAAAATAATTTATATTGCTTTCGTGGCAATGGGCTATTCAGAAGAACAAAAACTAGCTCTTGTCCGTCTTTTTTATGGCAATAATAATAATGTGGTGACAGTGCAAAGAGAATATAATTTATTATAACCTCAACAACGGGTACCATCTATAGACACTATTAAATACACAGTAAGAAAGTTTGGCGAAAGGAAAAGCTTAAAAAGAAAGAAACTGTACGACCGCATTTTACTATGGATGCGATTTCATTTCTACGTTTTTTGCACCGCTAAGTACCAATAAGATGTCTTGAATGTTTCATTGACTTATACTAAGAATGAATTAGGTGTACATTTTAAATAAAAACAAGCAATGGAGACGAAGTTACTATATGAAAAGTTCTCCTGATTGTGTAATTATTACGAGAAAAATAGGCTGTTTTGATGCCTTTTAGCCAATCATTTTATTAAAATTGCAAAATCGCGAATTCAAAATTAAATATAGGCGATTAGAATTATGGAACATCCAAGTTTATAGAAATATGATGATATCTTAAATAATTGGTCATCTGCTCAGCAACTCCACTGGTCGGTTCAACACTCTGAACAGTGATTATTGAATGTTGAGCAAATAATTTCAGCTACAGTACTGTCAGCAGCTCAGAACAAAAAATAAACATACATCGTATTAGCATTATTACTCCCATGCCAATTATTAAAAGGTATAAATTCGGCTCTATTGGACAACAAAATAATTTAGTTAAAATGGAGGAAATTTAATTATGTATGAAGTGAAAATATTCAAATATATATTTTATTTTGTTTTCCGATATAGTAAGAAATACTTCTCAAATCAAGATCACCTTGAATCTTTTGCTGGTTAGCTTTAATGCGATCCATCTTTATTTTAATCTTCTCCAATATTCGACGTTCATCTTCGACTTGTTCATCCATTCTCTTAACTCTCATTTCTTCGATTAATTCAGCACCTTGAAAACAAAACAAATTAAATAATCTTTCTTGTAAATGTAGCTTTCAGAACGAATGCCTTCTTAGGAGTAACATACTGAGATCAAAATCGCTTTAATACAGATGCAAATAAAAATTTAAAAGCTTTTTCATCAAATATATTCTGAAAACCAGCAGTAATTTTCTTTTTGGTATCAGGAAGGAATACAAAATGATTATAGAGCTACTGGTTTTTTCATGCTTTATATGTACGTGTGTAACTAAGCAATAGTACGTGTTTATATTATAGTGGTATATCTTGTTCCTAGTTCCTGTGACTTGTATAATACATTTTACGACAGCATAAAATTGTACCTGTGTGATGAAATGCGCATAATTTTAGGTGATTCCACCCTATGTAAGTATTTTACCATCATATAATTTTATATTTTTCTTAGCATTTAACAATATACAATACAATGGTCAAAGCACCTTGAACTTGGCTACATTAATTAATTTCTGTGTACTCAGTTTCTAAGGCAACTGAGTATTTTTTAAAATAGTTCAAATACGGTAAACATTCAGAACATAACTACTAAAACAGAGTTTTATCCACAATACCGAAACAGAATATTTGCACTCGACGCGCGTTTCGCTAACCATGTTAGCATCATCAGGAGATGATTAAAACTAAAATTAGAATCTACCTAACTCCCTTTTATACTACTGTTTGCTTAATCAAGCGGAACTAAAAAGAACCAATCCTGGGATCCCGCTAGTCACGCTTGATCAACCAATACAATGGACTATACGGAATAGGCCCTCTATCTCTATTTAAACTATTCTTACATTTAATAATTTCCATACTTTCATATGCGTCTAATAATCTCCTATCAGTTATATTATGAATTAATTTAAAATTTTTAATTGTTATTCTATGATTATTATCAAAAGCATGCTCGGCAACACTTGATTTTTCTGTTCTACCATACTTTAAATGAGCTATATGTTCTTTGAATCTCGTCTGTATAGATCGTCGTTTGCCCAACATATTTTTGGTTACAATCCATACATCCAATTTCATATATTCCACTTCTTTCTAATATTTCAATTTTGTCCTTTGGACCACCTAATAATTTCTTAATGTTAAACTGAGTCTGGTATACTAATTTTAAACCTACTTCCTTACAAACTTTTTGGAGTCCTCTAGTATACTGAGGATTATACGGTATCGAAACGTATTTTGTATTATCATCCTGATTAACGAAAGAAGTGGAATCACGAATGGTCTTTCTAAACAAATGCCTATTAATTAGTTTATTTATTAAGTTAGTATTAAAACCATTAACTTTCGCTATATTCCTAATCGTTTCCTTTTCATTATTAAATCTTTCTCTGCTAAGAGGAAAGTTAACCAAACGGTGTACTAAAAAATGAAAGCTGGCCATTTTATGTTGGTCGCAGTGGAAGGAGTCATTAGGAATATATCGGTTAGTGGCAGTATTTTTTCTATAAATATCAAATTCTAGTATGTTATTATCGTTCCTAATCACTAAAGTATCCAAAAATGGTAGCTGGCCATTGTTCTCGACTTCATAAGTAAATTTAATGGTGGGGAAACGGTTGTTTAGTTTTGTTGCAAAATCTTCAACATTAGCGGTTTTTGTGTCGAAAATCGCGAAAATGTCATCCACATACCTGTACCATACCCTTGGAAAATATTCGAACTCCTCACTGATTTCATTTTCAAATTTATTCATAAAAAGGTTAGCTAAGAACGGCGATAAACAGTTGCCCATTGCCGTGCCTTCAAGTTGTTGGTAATAGTTATTTTTGTATTGAAAATAATTTTGATCCATGCAAAGTTTGGTTAAAGTTAGGAATATAGCGAAAGTTAATGGTTTTAATACTAACTTAATAAATAAACTAATTAATAGGCATTTGTTTAGAAAGACCATTCGTGATTCCACTTCTTTCGTTAATCAGGATGATAATACAAAATACGTTTCGATACCGTATAATCCTCAGTATACTAGAGGACTCCAAAAAGTTTGTAAGGAAGTAGGTTTAAAATTAGTATACCAGACTCAGTTTAACATTAAGAAATTATTAGGTGGTCCAAAGGACAAAATTGAAATATTAGAAAGAAGTGGAATATATGAAATTGGATGTATGGATTGTAACCAAAAATATGTTGGGCAAACTAGAAGATCTATACAGACGAGATTCAAAGAACATATACCTCATTTAAAGTATGGTAGAACAGAAAAATCAAGTGTTGCCGAGCATGCTTTTAATAATAATCATAGAATAACAATTAAAAATTTAAAATTAATTCATAATATAACTGATAGGAGATTATTAGACGCATATGAAAGTATGGGAATTATTAAATGTAAGAATAGTTTAAATAGAGATAGAGGGCCTATTCCGTATAGTCCATTGTATTGGTTGATCAAGCGTGACTAGCGGGATCCGAGGATTGGTTCTTTTTAGTTCCGCTTGATTAAGCAAACAGTAGTATAAAAGGGAGTTAGGTAGATTTTAATTTTAGTTTTAATCATCTCCTGATGATGCTAACATGGTTAGCGAAACGCGCGTCGAGTGCAAATATTCTGTTTCGGTATTGTGGATAAAACTCTGTTTTAGTGCATGTTGCCGAAGGTTCCAAACCCCAACGTAATTCAGAAGATAGACTACTAATATTTATCTCTTGAAACAGAAATGAAGCTTTCATTATATCACTCGTTGGGTTAGTTTGGGTTAGCCGCGGCTAGACTACTAATATTTATCTCTTGAAACAGAAATGAAACTTTCATTATGTAACGGAATATATGCTAATTCCGCTACACTAAAATTTCGGTTCAATTGCAAATGATTCTCGATATTTAATATTTAAGTCGCCAGTGACATCTATTCATGAATGGGTTTATTTCGCACGAATAACGATTTTAGAAGCACTAGTACGCTATTTTGTACCTACAATTCGTGAATTTATTTTGCTATAGATTACTATATTTAATAGTGGGTATTTCTATTACTTGACGCTGCGTGGTTTATAGTGTTAATCACATGTTATAAATTAGCCAATAAAACATCGGCAAGCATAATTTATCCAACGTCTTGAATTTTGAATGCGAGATCTTTTATCTTGTGTTGAGACGTTGACGGGTGAGCGTTGGTTTTATAATCTTGAAATATTTAATTCATCTTGCAATATATTTAACTAATTCTTTAATTTTTAAATGCATAATTAATATTTGTTTGTGATTCGTTTAGTCTTATTGGCCTAAAGCAAGAATTTAGCATTTTTATATCTCACTTTTAATTAACTTACATCTTCAATATTTTTTAATTATTGTCGTGACCGTTTGGGTAATATTACCCATTTATTGGTGAATATTTGCGTCTCTCATTAACAAAATTCATGTAAGTTGAAAGAGGCTTAGTCCAAATTTAGGGAGATCGTAATTAATTTATCGTTCAGTGGTCACGCACATTTTTTACGTATTGTCATTCAAATTGAACAGTATTATTTAGGTTAATGCTCGGAGTAAATTCTATATATTCCTGCAAAGGTAGTAAATTGAATTTTCAGTAGAATTTCTCCGAATTTTCCCTCATAGTATTGCTGGTTTTAATATTTTTTCTTTTCAGGCTCATTTAATTAAATTTGCAGTTTATTTGTTACATCAAGCATATAACTATTAGCACTCGCCCTGTCTAGTCTCAATCCTGATGTACCGACCCTATTTTGCATTTATGAGAGGTTAATCTCACATGTAAATTTATCTGGTTTTTATCTTTTATCTTAATTTCAATCTCGATGCGAGATAGTGATTATATTATATTTATCTTTAATTGAATTGAGGCGCAATTGCGCTCAGTTTTCATTTATGTGCCAAGGGCCTAAGTAAAGTCATAGTACTTACTTATTTAAACTCATTGTTAGAGGTTGTACCTCTATTTCTCTGCTTATTATCAAATTTAAAGTTTCCTTTTATTTAAATTAACCGAGAGTCACTGAATTGGAACGTCATTCCATTTTTTTTTTCGAATTTTATATTTCAATCATCAATTTCTTTTGAAATTTTATATTTTAAAGTAAAGAAATGGAAATCTTGAGTAACAGTAATTATTTATAATTTTTGCTTATTGTCTACTCAACTTAACATTGTAATTTAAGTTTCTGATTATATCTGCTTTTACCAGTGAATTTTCAATTTGTAGATTGCTTCATCACATGTTTAACATTGTCACTGATGTTCACATGATATTTCCCTGAACATTATTTAATTAGCAATATACATTGGTCTAAGACTAGTTTATTTCTCCTTTCATGTTATAAATCTGCACGACTGAGTAAAGAAAACACGTTGCTGTACCAAACAATTCTGAGAGAACCAATACTTCGTGAACCAATAAGTCCTTGATAAACTCAACATATACTAACTTGGGAACAGGCAGAAACAGTTCCAGTGGAGGTCCCAATACGATCGCATGGTTACAGAATAATTGGACGAAGCTAAGTATTATTCAGTCAGAAGATAAACATATTGTAAAGACCAACTGTATTTTCTAATCACACATTAATTTTAATTTTCATTACTAAGTCAATTTATTCATCAGATAAACTTCATTTCAAATAATTTCATCAATTATATTTGTAATTTAATTATATCGATAAACTCTATTTCAAATGATTCCATCAATTATATTTGTAATTTAATTATATAGTTAATATATAACTTGTTTTTAATTTGCTTCTTTAATTTATCGCAGGATAGAGGTCTGTGAGACATTGCGAATTATAAGGGCAAATTTCTGATATTTTTATCTTTATATTTATTTATATTGAAGTATTCATATTCAGTTCGCATTGTCTCTAGGAACTCTGGCGCCCACAAAAAATTACGGCTAATGAAAGAGACGACCTACCCCCTGAAAAAATAAAAACGAGTCTCAAAACGAACATTTACTAAAAAAAAAATTTGAACTAGTATTTCATTACAAAATGGCGCCTAACGCCATACATAATTAATTAATTAAACTTTCGCTACAATTATATCACTCGTTTTGGGGGTGTATGCTCATTTGAAAATTGTTCTTATTAGATATATAAGAAGCTCATTTGTGTACAGATCCTGTATACCTCGTGACGCACTGCGTATAATATTGTTACTAATCTATGTACGAACCCTGTGTAATATCTGGTAAGGTACCCTGTAAAATATTATAACTAATTTAAGCAATACTTACCCCTTGATGCCAAAATAGTTGTGGCCTTTGTATCATTGATCATATGGAAGAAATTAAAGCTCTGGAACAAACGCTTTTGCATTATTAATAACCCAAAACAAACGCCATCCCAAAATAGCCCCAAATACTCCCTAGGTACTTTGCATTGGCTTGTAATGGGCAATTCAGCAATTTCTTCGATATTGCCAAATTTCCTTACACATCCAATGCCAAACAACATGAGCCACTGACATTCTCCAGTGTAGGAGTGGATGAATACGCAACCAATGAGCTGGAAACAAACTTTGACAAGGATGACGCTCACGTTGTACCCAAGTAACCAATTCCATCTAAAATATGAAAATATTTTTCCTTAAATACATTTCAGAGAAAGCAGTTTAAATAAAATGGGGTAAAAGGTAAACATTTACCACCAAAAGAGGAATCCTCTACAACAATAGAGGGTGACTGATTAAGGGTGGCGATTCGCCACATCTCAAATACCAAGAATTCTATACTTTCTTCAAAAATATTCTCGAGTTTCTACGGTTAACGCACTCAAGTCATTTCAAAAATGTGCTTTCTCGACATTTTACAGGTAGATTATTAAAAAATAATAGGCTTTGATCAAGCTCAGAGGATATAAGGGAAGGTCATTGGGGTCACGACGCTACCCCGCCCTCCAAAGTGAAGAGTGTATAAAACCGCATTTATATTCTTCTAACATTTTTTTTACTCATTAAGCAAACGACGAAACCAATACAATATAAAAAATAACGTTAACGTATAACATAGGTATTGCGAAAACATGCCCTTTGTAGGTAAGATACACTTTAAAATTCTAGTGTTTGTTTTTTGTGCACACTATGTGAATGTAAATAAAATTTAAAAAGCAGATATTTTTGATGCAATGTTAAATATGCGCTACAAAAAATTGTCGCTTGCGGCGCTATTTTTTTTTTGTTGTTCGCAATTCCAGCACATTAAAGGTAAGAATCCTAATACGAAAGTTCAATCCAAATACATAGGATGACCCCCGCAAAACATATTGTCACGGCTAGCGACCATCTGTATGTTTTTGTGCTACCCTATACAACATAAGCCCGCCGCGTCTACGTTCTTTCCGGATGAGTCATCGCCGACCGAGAAGGTTCCCGATATAGTGCTGCCTGGTCGAGAATAATACAGAAGCGGGCGCACGCTTCCAGATTAGTGCCGATAGATATGCGACTGGATATAAATAGGCTCGGAACCCGTGTTGCAATTAGATAATGGGTGCTGAATTGTAAAGATCTATTAGTTGTAAAGTTATAAGAGTAGTTTAGTATGTTCAATCGTATACAGTGATAAAGAATAAAGAGAGTATTACTATTTTAAAATAGTAAAAGTTGTGCTTTTCTCAGAACCCACGGAAAACGCAACATTTGGTGTCAGAAGTAGGATTATGAAGGGACGGGACTTGTGAAGTGTTCTTCGAGGATAGAAGAGGATACAAGTACGTTAAAAAGATCGCTTTGATTGCTGGATTCTGTCAATGTTTTATAACATTCCATTTTGAAATAAGCAGTGTCCAGAACATTCTATGATCAATACAAGGCAACAAAGGGCAGAAATGAGGCAAATAAATAAAATGTTGGCCGATTTCATGGACAATCTAAATGCTGAGAGGCGAGCAGATCGGGAAAGGGATAACCGTAAAACAATGCTCGAAAAAGTATTGGGATATTTGGCGGGCAGTCAAATGAGGGGTTGGTACAATCAATAAGGGAACTGAAACTGGAGATACGTGATTTAGTAAAGGATATCAAGTTCTACGCCGAGCAATACGAAGAACAAAAAATCAAAAATAAAGAATATGAACGGGAAATGAGCAATTTAAAAACGGACAATGAACGATTGAACAATGAAATTAACAAGTTGAAAGGAATCGCATCTCGAGAAGACAAGGTAGGCAGAAGTGCCAATCTTGTCGTAGTGGGGGTAAAATATGAACTTGAAGAGGGGATAAATGTACCTCAACTAGTAGCACCTAAGGTTGAAAAAGTTCTTAAACATGTGTATCCAAATTTGAAAAGAAGTGATATTGTAATAAAACTCGCCAATACTTTGAAAAATAATAATTGTACAGTAATAGTCGAATTCAAAAATAAAGATGACAAGAAAGCATTTTTGGAGGAAAGGAAAAACAAAGGAAAAGGCAACTGTGGGTTACCCGGAGAGAATTCAGCTATCTACTTCAACGCTTCAGAAAAGCACGGGAATTAAAAGAAAAAGGGTTTAAATACGTGTGGACAAAAAATGGTAATATTCTGGTTAGGCAGAGTGATGATAGTGCAATTATAAAAATAAAAAAAAGAGAGTGATGTTGATTAGTTTGATGAATCATTAGAACAAAAATATTTTGCTAAAATTACTTATGGGAATATCCTATTGCTACTTAAATACTAACATAACTCGATGGTACGATATACTGGATGATTATCAGTCAGTTAATACATTTAATTGTGATATCTTGGATGAGGTGGACTTTCTTAAGAACTCTAAGACAAATATTATAATTATTCATTTTAATATACATAGCATTAAAAAAAAAATATGATAATTTGGTTGCTTTTCTTGGGTCAACTACTGTTGAATTTGGGATGATCATACTTTCCGAGACCAACATTATGCATGATGTGGACAGTTTTATAACATAGACGGGTTCGACATTTTTTATAATAATAGTCAGCAGAATAAATGTGATGACCATTGCACTGGTTTAATCTGTGTTGTCGCCGGGTTTTGAAAAAGTTCAGGTAAGAAAAACAAAATTCTTAAGAACTGTTCTCACAAAAAATAATGTCAAATTGATGTGACTGCTGTGTATAGATTGCCTTCTCTGAATGCTGATGAGTTTGTAATCGACTTACATACTCTTCTTGAAAAATAAATAGCAAAACATCCTATAGAGGTGTTTTGTGGTGATATAAATATCAATTTGATGGATGAAGGTAATGAAACAACATATAATTATTTGAACTGTTTGAATGGATTGGGATATGTGAGTGAGAAATTCTACAACCAGGCAAGACCGCTTGACCAGGTCATGTATCGACCATTTTTTTGTGCAATAGGCTTGGTGATTTAGGCCTGTTGTCTTAAATTGTGGTCTTACTGACCACTTTCCAATATTACTAAATATAGACTTCAAAACTGCGAATGGTCAGTCTATTGGTGAGGGTAACAATTCGCCTTCACTGATAAAGAGATTAGACTAATCAAAACTGCAACTCAGATTGCGGTATAGACATTAATTTATGTACTGAGAATTTCATTCAAATATTAAGTGATTGTATCGCCAGCTCGATTCAATTAATCAATATAAAAAAAAGTTAAGAAAAAAAAAGAGTGGATCACTGTAGAGATAATTACATCTATTAAATATAGAGATAAGCTTAAAAAAATAGCCGATAGGACCCCGGAGAATGTTGAAGCAATGGAAAAGTTTCGTAGGTACAGAAATATTCTTACGAATCTTATTAAAAAATCCAAATATATGTATTTCAAGAATAGGCTAGTTGCAATGTAGGAACGATATTAAAAAAGCATGAAAGGTTATTAAGCATGCAACTAACGAAAATAAAAAATGTAAGGGAATATCCTTAATTAAGACTGAAAACAAATCTGTTTATGACAATCTGGAAATTGCTGACACATTCTTGGAATATTTTGGTACTATTGGCAAAAACTTGGCAAATAAAATTGAAAAAAATAACTATAGGTTTTTAAACAAGCGTATCTCAAATTCTTTGTTTTTAAATAAAATAACTGAAAATGAATTAATTTCCGCCATTAATTCCTTAAGAACTAAAGCATCACCTGGTGACGACAATATTCCGCCTAAATTATTAAAAGATAATCATATTTACCTTCTGAAACCACTCTTACATTTAATAAATTTAATATTTGAGAAAGGTACATATCCAGAAATCCTGAAAAAAGCTGTTGTTGTTCCTATTTACAAAACTGGGGATAAGTTAAACAAAGAAAATTATCGACCAATTGCTATGACTAGTTCAATTAGCCGGCTATTTGAAAAATTTATAAAACTAAGGTTAGACAGCTTTTTGAACGCTAACAATATGTTATCCAAATCTCAGTATGGGTTTCTATCAGGAGTAAGCACGGAGGAAGCTATGGTGCATGTCACAGATTATATATTGCAAAATTACAATAACAAATTTAAAATTAGGTATATTTGTGGATTTGGCCCGTACCTTCGATATTGTGACGCATCAAATTTTGCTTAAAAAACTTGAAGATATTGGAGTGCGAGGTCTTGCGTACAGCCTGTTTGAGTCTTACTTGAAAAATAGAACCCAGCGAGTAAGAATAAATGATTCATTATGCAAAACCGACACGGTGGAATTTGGGGTGCCGCAGGGTACTGTACTGGGTCCCACATTGTTTTTTTTTGTATATTAATGATCTCTTTTCTGTTCTGCCAAATGAAAATAGTGAATGTGTGTGCTATGCTGATGATACAGTGATTTTATTTAGAGGCAAATCTTGGGAAGAGACATTTCAGAGGGCGGAGGATCACATCTCCAAGGTACGTTTGTGGATGGATCAGAATCTTCTACGAATGAATGTGAAGAAAACTGTTCATATGGCCTTTTCTATGAATAACCCAGGAAATGTTATCCATCCTGACCTAAGGGTGCATAATTATGAATGTGTTATGGATATGTCAGTATGCAGATGTGAGGAGAGGATATTAGCAAAAGATAGTGTAAAATACCTGGGGGTATTCATAGACAAGAATCTAAGGTATGAAACTCATGTTAACTATATCACCCAAAAAATTCGTAAAACTATTGTTACGGCTAACCTAACAACCATCCGAACGTTTTTGTGCTACCCTA
>MU183815.1:136704-173727 GCA_016904865.1 Pissodes strobi
TCTCGCCAGTGACCGAATGAAGGCTCGATATGATCTCCAAGCTAACTATTGGATTTCAGATGAACGATAAAGTCTGGTTATATAATCCGCAAAGGAAGAAAGGAAGATCTAGATGGTTTGATTTTTTTTTTTTTAAATTTTCGATTTTTGTCAAAAATACGGCAAACATACCACTATATTATTGACAAACTACTGTATTATAAGAGCAAGGCTCTTAATATTAATGATAATATTATCAGTTATTATTCTTTTCAGTTACCGTCGACGGAAGATGAGTGGACCCAAATTGCAAAACGACTTGGAACAAAGATGTAATTTTGTTAACTGCGTAGGAGCTGATGTCAACGGGAAATACGTCAATATTATCCCGCCTGCTGGAAGTGGTTCATATTTTTACAACTATAAGGGGATTCACAGCTTAGTATTAATGGCAGTAGTCAATGCCATTTTAGAGTTTATTATATGTGATTTTGGGATAAACGGCCGGATATCTGAATGGGGGGGGGGGGGGGGGGGTGTTATTGAATACAGCCGTTTTTATAAAAAAAAAACTTAAGGGTGGACAATTGTCTTTACCACCACCAAGAAACCCACGAAATAGCAACACGTTGTTGCCTTTTGTTTTTGTTGCAGATAAAGCTTTACACTTCGCTCAGATTTTTTGGAATGATTCAGTCGACAAGATCTAAATAACGAAATTTTTTTTCCAATTATCGACTATCGAAGGCAAGATGTAAGGTAGAAAATGCTTTTGGAATACTGTCTAATCATTTTAGAATATTTCACACACATATTTCCGTCAATTTAGAAGCAATTGAGAAAATAGTTGTGACAATTCGATTTTGCCAATGTCAAATATGTTTAAAATTTCATTTATATGCCGCATTTAGGGAAAAAGATGCTGTTTTTGCACGGATCGGTTTATTAATTCTAAATTTATTAATTTGATTTGGTAACAATTCGATTGAAAATGCCACTTTTCTAATATGAATTAACTATATTTTAAGTATAGGTTAACAATATATTTGTATTAGCTTTTATAACCCGTTGTGACTATTTATTTTAGTTGATAAGCGATGCACAATATTATTAGAATAGCTTGGCTTGATTGATATTACATTATCGTGGAACCGCTAGCCAACCGATTTATATATTTTATTTTAAAGAATTCTGGTAATAAAACCTGTATATACGCTGCATGAAATTTGTCGATTCATAATTTTGTATAGGTGCACTTTTTGCGACCTTCGATTGTTCGACCGGAGTAGTAGGAATGTACTACTTATTATATTTGCAGGTGTCGATTTAAATTCTTAAAAGTTTGTCGTTTTGTTAGGGACTATTCTCCTGGTATTTCTTGAATCACTTGATTTCAATGAATTAATTGTGGCCTCCGCCGTCATTTATCATCATAATAAGTGAGAATTAAGGCGTTTATTGTCTTGGAATTATTCACCGTATCGAAATCGCTCGGCTTGTTTCAGTCCATCCCTACTTCTTAATCGGACGTAAGCCAAGGCCAATTGACGAAAACGGTCGAGTACTTTTTAGTTTGATCGTTTGGCGAGGAGAGAAGCCTTCTTATAATACAGTCGTAGAGATTCAACATTTTATTGTGATTCAATTCTACCCTTTCTTTGGAGATTTGTTGTGTTGATTTTCCATTTGGTTTTTTCCCATTATTTATAGAGGCTTCCCACGTTCGTCATACAAGACCGAGACCGTCGAATCTCTCATAGTTAGCCCTCACACAAGATCGAGGTAATTATTGCTACCATTTTGCCTAAATTAATGATTTAATTGCTGATCTGTGTTGCCTTTTTTTGTGTGCATATATAGCCATTTACTTTTGTGACTCACATGTTACCTTATCTACTCCATTTTATCTAACTTTAATTTTGATCATATGGGGAAGTTTATATATTCTTTTAGGGGTGATTCATCCCTAACTTCTTTTTATATTCAAGTTGTCTGAACCTTAGTATCTTTAATTTGCCGATGGTCATTGAAAATTCATGGATAATTCTTTTTTTTTTTGGGAAATTTGTTTCATAAAGAAATAATATTCATGCGAGGGGGGGCTATGGTTTTTATTAAAGTAAGGGGGCTTCGTTTAATGTGCACTGGCTTATTTCAGGGTTTTTCTGGAGGGCCAGAACCTTTATTGAAGGGCCACAACTTTTTCCGGAGGGTACAACCTCTTTCTCGGAGGCTACGACCTTTACCTGCTGCTAGAGTCACCCGGTTTTAGTGGGTTGGAAGTAGGTTTTACCAGCAGCACTTATGTCGACCCCAAGCTATCGAGACACCTCGGCTAGATCTTCCCTGGGGGTCATCGAGAGCCAATTCCTAAGTGCCCGGCGCCTCCACCGGAGTTCGACGACTGTATTTGGGTATTGTACTAGAAGCTTTATGTCTCATTAATTCTTATGTTTATCCGTTTAATATAATCGCTCTTCGTTTTCTTTCATTAATATAAATCAAACTTTGAACGCCGAGTTCTGAGGTAGCTCATTAACTTTATTTACATTTATTCACTGGTTTATCGGACCAGTTAATCCGATTGCTTTAAATTTTCTCTCATTTTAATAAAAGTCAAGCGCTGGCTCGATAATTTCAATCTTTTCATTTATTAGTCGAGTGATATAACCGCTCTGAATTTTATCTCTTTATAATATGAATCAAGCGACAGCCACGCTTTCAATAGTTTTATTCTAGTTCGGTTCTTTTATAAACTTATCAAGTTTTTTTGATCTAATTATTGTGCGTTCATTGAGGCATATTATCATTGCTACACTCAAAATCAGTGCAGCTATTAGCGCACGCACACCTAGTTGTAATTAGCTTAGTTAACGTCAAGTGATCACTTTGATAAGTATTATTTAGTGCTATTGAGCTAATCAGTTAAAACGTTAACTCACTAGGATAAACAAATTGGCGATAAGCAGGCTCGCCGCCTTCGACTGTTGTGCGGCGTTTGCGTTTTCTGCAATATAGTCAGTCAGTAAGAATATAGTGTAGAGTTAAGGACTTGTATTTCTAACAGTTTTCATTATCTAATAAATCTTTTGTTTGGTATAAGAGTTGTTCTATTATTCTCATCCGATCGCACCCTCAACAGGTTATGGGCCCAGTGTGCGAATGAGAATAATAAGTGGTGAGTTGCAGTAACTAAGTACGCGTGTTTTCTTTGTGTTGGCGTTTGTAAGTGTCTTCGAAGATGGAGCTTGACAGGACCAAAATTGAAAAGCTGCGTGACTCAGATAACTGGCAACAGTGGCAGTTTGTTATGCAAACATTACTGGATAGTGAAGAAGCCCTAGAGGTCTGCGAAGGTATTCAGCTCAAGCCTGAAGAAGGTGAGGCTAACTATGAACACAAATTAAAGAAGTGGAACAAAGCTGACCGGATGGCAAGAAAACTGTTCGTTACAACTGTAGAAAGTAAGCCGTTACAACTGCTGATGAATTGCGCCACTGCTCGTGAAATGTGGCAAAAATTGCATAGTGTGTACGACTTAAAATCGGACGAAAGTTTGTCTTTAGTGCAAAAAAGGTTTTTTGACTTTAAGTGGGATGCTGGTAGTAACATTGCTCAACATATTTCTCAGCTTGAACAGTTGGCTGTTAAGATGAAGAAATTAGGTAGGGAAATACCACAGTCCATGATAATGACAAGAGTTTTATCAACTTTACCATCTTAGTACAACTACTTTCATAGTGCATGGGATTCAACACAACCCTCCCAGAAAACGCTTGAAGTATTAACAACACGACTTTTAACCGAAGAACTGCGATTGGACAAGCAACGTGAGGATGACGAAGAGTCAAAAGTAGCTTTGCTCACCAAATTAAATTTTAAAGGTAAACATTTCAATAAAAATAAACCGAAGTTTGTGAAAAATGAAAAATCGGGTGAAAATGTCAAGCGTTGTTCGTTGTGTCGAAAGAGCAATCATGAAACCGAAAGACTGTCCAAGGAAGAATGTAAGTGCTCAAACAAGAAGAGAGGCTTTTGTTGGGAACATTACAATTGCTGACAGAAGTGACACCCATTGGATAATAGATTCGGGTGCATCGAATCACATTTCAAACAAGCGTGAATAGTTTTGTGAGTATACGGAATTTCAGGATCCACAACCAGTTTATGTTGGAAATGGTGACAAAAGTGCATGCAATGGGAAGTGGCAACATTGATGTTGAAACATTTGACGGAGAAAAGTGGATATCGGCAACACTGTACGATGTCTTGTTTATACCCGATATGGCTAAGAATTTGTTCTCTGTTAAGATGTCAGCAAAAAAGGGAGTCGACTTTATTTTGAGTGATAACGGTTCCAAGTGTTTATTTGGGAGAAGCAGTAAAGTAATCGCAGTTGGAATAGAAGCCGATAATCTCTATCGTATGAAGTTACGCGTAATACCACCAGAAACTGCTTGTGTCGCTTATTCGGCTGAAACATTGCAACTTTGGGATGAACGGCTATGTCATCAAAATAAAAAACACGTGAAAACATTTATCAACAAAGCGGGTTTTGATGTGACCGACGACAACATTTTTTGTGATGCTTGTGCGTACGGGAAACAACATCGCCAGAGTTTTATCAGCAGGGAAGATATTTCTAGGAATTCGAGAGAGCTTATCTACTCTGATGTTTGTGGTCCAATGAATGTTCAATCTATTGGTAATAAACGATATTATGTTTTATTTAAAGATGACTTTAGTAAATTTCGCACCGTTTATTTTTTGAATAAAAAGTCAGATGTGGAAATTAAATTAAAACAATTTTGCAATGAAGTTAAAACCAGATTTGATAACGATATTGTTGAGTTGCGTATGGATGGAGGAAAAGAATATGCTAGTAAGGAAATAGCTGTCTTCTTGAATAGTAAAGGAATAAAACATTCGACAACTGCTCCTTATACCCCTGAGCAGAATGGCAGTTCTGAAAGGGAAAATCGTACAATAATGGAGGCAGCTCGCTCAATGCTTCATTCTAACCCAGATATTCCTCAGTTTCTGTGGGCAGAAGCAGTGAACATGGCCGTATACGTAATCAATAGAACCGGTCCTACAAGAATTGATGGAAAAACTCCATACGAATTGTGGTTTGGCAAAAATGCAAAAATTGACAATCTGAAAGTCTTCGGTACTGAATGTTTTGTGCATATACCAAAGCAGAAACGCTCTAAATTGGACAAGAAAGCTCAAAAAGGATATCTAGTGGGCTACATGGAAGGTGTAAAAGGATATCGTGTTTGGGTTCCTGAGATAAATGACGTAGTTTTGAGCCATGATGTCACCTTTAAATTTGAAAAGCTGTGTGTTTCTGTGAGTGAATTTGAAAATTTTCAGAACGACCCTGAGCAAGAGGTCGACGAGTTTAACGAATCAGCTACAGAAGAAAATGTGTCATCACCCGTTGTTTTATCCAAGCTACGTGACCGAAACAAAATCAAAAGACCTGATTTCTTTGGGGTTCCTGTGGCAATGTTAGCCGATTTTGAACCAACAAGTTATAGTGAGGCAGTTTCCTCAGAAGATTCCCAATACTGGATTAATGCTATGAAAGAAGAAATCGACTCGTTGCATAGAAACACTACATGGTTTTTGGTTGATAAACCAGAAAACAAGAAAGTGATTGATAATCGTTGGGTCTATCGAATTAAATACAATTTGGATGGAACAATTGAACGTTATAAAGCTCCCCTTGTCATCAAGGGTTTTTCACAAGAAAAGGGCATCGATTATTCAGAGACATTCAGTCCAGTGGCACGTTTTGACACTATTAGAACAGTGCTTTGTGTAGCAGCTCGCGAAAACTTAAGTTTGAAACAATTTGACATTAAATCAGCATTTCTTTATGGCACGCTTGACGAGGATATTTTTATGCAACAACCCAAAGGCTTCGAAGATGGCACAACCCGTGTGTGCAAATTAGTAAAGGGTTTATACGGCCTAAAACAAGCCCCTAGGTGCTGGAATAAAGCATTTAAGCATTTTCTTTTGGAATATGGCTTAATAGAAAGCAGCGCTGATTCTTGTTTGTATGTTAAAGACTTCAACAGTACAAAATTGTTATTACTTTTATACGTGGATGATGCATTGATTGCAACAAATTGTGAAAATGAAGCTTCGGATTTTCTTTCCCAGCTGAGGCTCAAGTTTGAAGCAAAAGTTACAACCAATGTGAACAGTTACTTAGGAATTGAACTTCAGCGGTGTGGAAATGGTTCGATTTTCATCAATCAAGCCAGTTATATAAAAAAGATTTTGTATCGTTTTGGAATGGCTGAGGCAAAACCTGTTTCTACGCCCATGGAAACTGGATAGAAAGCCAGTGAAGATATTGAAGAAGATGATTTTCCATACAGAGAGATAGTGGGCAGTATAATGTATTTGCAGGTAGTCACCAGACCTGATATCGCATTTGCCGTTGGAATTGCTTCCAGAGCATTAGACAAGCCGACGAAGGTCCATTGTCAACTAGTTAAAAGAATCCTTAGATACCTAAAAGGCACAGAAAACCTTGGACTGCTCTATACGAATAATGGAGATTTTGTAACCTACAGTGATGCGGATTTTGCAAGTAACAATGAGACGAGGAAATCAACATCAGGTGTATTGTGCATGTATGGCAGTGCAGCAATCATATGGCAGAGCAGAAAACAACAATGTGTCGCCCAGTCCACAACAGAAGCAGAATATGTGAGTGCGGCTAGTGCAGTGAAAGAAATTCTATGGTTAATAAGTTTGTTAAGTGAAATTAGTATTAATGCGGCTAAACAGGACAATATTTTGTTTATGGACAATATAAGTGCCATTAAATTAGTTAAAAATCCTGAATTCCACCAACGTACTAAACACATTGATGTAAAGTACCATTTTATTAGAGATCTTTATGTAAATGGTACAATAAAATTAGAATATGTGTCAACAAAAATACAACTTGCAGATATTTTTACAAAAGCAATTGCAAAACCTAGATTTAATTTTCTAAAATGTAAATTAGGCTTGTCAGATTTGTCAAACATGTAAAACATATGTAAAAATTTATTGTTTATTTTTATTGCTTGTAGAGTTAAGTTTTGGGGATAGTATTGAGCTAATCAGTTAAAACGTTAACTCACTAGGATAAACAAATTGGCGATAAGCAGGCTCGCCGCCTTCGACTGTTGTGCGGCGTTTGTGTTTTCTGCAATATAGTCAGTCAGTAAGAATATAGCGTAGAGTTAAGGACTTGTATTTTTAACAATTTTCATTATCTAATAAATCTTTTGTTTGGTATAAGAGTTGTTCTATTATTCTCATCCGATCGCACCCTCAACAAGTGCATTTAGTGGTAAGGCATACAGAACCGAGTATTTCCAACCGAATTGGTCTCTGTACAATCTACATATTGTACTCTAGCTATTTTATCAATTACTTTAACAGTTATTTAACATTATTTTGTCTTTAACTAACCACATTTTAATTTAACTTTTTTTCTCCAGGGGCCGGGCCTTGTAACACGACTCTCTGGGGCTAGGTTCATTTTTTAAAATTAATTGGGAAAAAAAATCTTTGCTTACATTTTGGGTTCAATCAGAAAAACGTGTTGCCTAGTTATGGCAACCTGTGTATTGCATAATTTTTAAGACGAAGATATTCGACTGTATATACACCAGAAAATCATTTGTACAGAGAAAATACGGCTGATGGCACTATTGAATTGTGCTTACAACCATCTGACTGATTTGCAGTAAGGTGATAATCGAAGGACAAATAATGAGGCAAAACAAGTCAGGGAATTGTTTATGAATTACTTTAATAATGAAGGTGTGCAGCAGAATGACAACAAAGAATGGTACATTGTTTATTATAAATTATATCCAAGAATATTTTTAAATTTAATAAAATTGAAAAATATAACTGAATTTTCCTTGCCTCCTCTTCATCACTGGCTTTCCTGATCCTCAATGTTGCTGACTGATGTTCGAGGAATTTCTTGATCTTTGCAAAATAACGATAAATCTTAATACCACAAATGCGTCACGTATATTTCATCCGTTCCTGCATCTGATCGTTTAGATTCTTCCATTTTTTTCATTTCTCATCGAAAACTCCCACGAATACTATTTATTTTAGCTTTAACGGTCTTTTTTGTTGCAGTTGGTTCAATCTCTTGTAGTTTTTTTAAGTAACGTTTCATAGGCTGCATCTTTTTTACTTCTATTCATGTAATCTTTACATTTCGTTTTCCACAGACAGGTATAGCTTTTATAAAGTTCAATGAATTCTATCATAAATTATTTTGTAAAACTTCTTAAATCGAACATTTTAGAACAGGACACTGAATTAACAAATTATATTAAGAACGAGTGAAGTTTGTCCACACACCGACATACATGTATGCACGTTAATGTATGCGCGTTGATGAATTCAAGTTTAAACAGAAAACTTGTGCGACGCACATGTACGATACTTTTTGCCCACACACCAGCGAATATCAACGCACAAGCATGTATGATATACATGTATGACACGCATATACGCCAGTCTGTGGCCGCCTCAAAGTTAGTGTCATACGATGGCTTATGAAAAACCAATACAGTAAAGTGCAAACCGTTTTGTTCTATCTTTAGCCGTTTAGATTTTACAGGCTGTCAAACTTGGTAAATGGTCGATTTTCAACTGTCAATATTTCAAAAACCGTTAGAGATAGGTATAGGACATTATTCATGAAATAAATCCTACAACCTTTCTAATTTAAACGTTTCTCTAATCCTTCAAATAAAAAAGTTATCTATTGGTCCAAATATAGTCAATAACCCTGTACAGGGTGGCTCGAATTCGTGTCTATGTATGGGGAACTCGAAAACCGTAAGACATACAGTGTCGGTCAAATTAAGGCAAAATTGCGCATTTAGGTGCCAAACAATATGCCGTTTAGAAAGTTTTAAAATTCCGAGTATTTCCGGAGATATCCGGAAAAAACCGAAATTTTGAAAAATCGTTTTATTTTTTTCCTGGGCTTATTTAAAAACGGATTTCAAATTGAATTGCACTTTTGCATTGCCACTTTTTCCGCTCTATCCAATGATGGTATCCAGTTTGAAATCCGACGTTTCGTCTTCATGCGATCATCATTAACTTTATTTTTTTAAATACGAACTTTAATTTTTTTTATCGTTTTTCAGATGGTATTGGCGTTATTAATATGATTATGTGTTTTTATTTTTTTTTATTATTTTATTTTTTATTTTATTATTATTTTTTTAATTATATATTTTGCTTTGGCGTAATTTTAAATAATTTCAGGTAGGTACTTTTAAAATTTTTATATTCTATAAAAATATTTTATTTTGTTTTATGTATTAAGTGGCCGTTTTTAAATAAGCCCAGGAAAAAAATAAAACGATTTTTCAAAATTTCGTTTTTTCCGGATATCTCCGTAAATACTCGGAATTTTAAAACTTTCTAAACGGCATATTGTTAGGCATCTAAATGCGCAATTTTGCCTTAATTTGACCGACACTGTATCTCTTACGGTTTTCGAGTTCCCCATACATAGACACGAATTCGAGCCACCCTGTACATACAGCTTGGTATGATTCATTCTTACTTACTTTTTAATTATGCTCCTTATCGGTCTCAAATACATATCCGAGCCTTCCCACAAGAACAAAAATGCTCCAATTAGATATCCCACCGAAAAGAGATTTGTTCGATTCGTACCAGCTAAAAACACTGCAGCTAATGTGACGTAAAACAAACTGGACAAGATACATCTTTTGGCAATATCTAGATAAGACCTAAAATAAACCAATAATAAATATACATCTAAACATTTTTAAATATTTATATAGACCAGTTCTAAAATTGTACCTGCAATACGTAATAAAATCAGGAACAGGGTACTCAAAGTTTTTATCTTCCGCTAAATGTATGATACTTTCGTTACTACCACCGGCATAGTTTTGCCCAGCATATCTCTTCTCTATTCTAAATACCACCCATTGCCGAGAAAGGAAAAACAGAAGCAAAAAGTCCCATATCAATCTTTTCGCATTAGGTGGATATTTGTCGTTCATCAAATATGCCCATTCTTGAAGCCGTACGTAAATTGGATCTTTATTCCATGGGTACTCTAAAATAACATATGTAAATTTAAAGCCTTTATTTCATAAACTATAAGGAAAAAGTGAATAATAACATTTGGGCTAGTTAGACTGTACTTCATTATCATTTTATTAGCTTTTCTCGGACAGTTCTAAACCAATCCTCGAATTGCGCAGTTATTTAGTTCCTAAACCGGTTCTCTGACTGTCTAAGAACGATCAAACTTTCTGAGAAAATCGGAACACAATCTTCTGTGACTTAGTGATTATGGCATAAGACAATTAGATCTTAACATTCCTAACCTAAACTTTGTACATTTATTTACATTGGCTTGGCTGTTTTTGTGCAGTAAATTCTCTTTAGATATGGACAGTGATAGTGAGTTGTGGTTTTGAATGATTAAATTACCTCAAACATCACCACAACGTTTTAATTTTGAAACTGCCTTGTAAAACTTTTTATTAGAATATTCGAAGCCACCTCAACACCATCAGTTTCACTTGTCGATGGTGAACTTGCTCGAAAATTACTCCTGTAGGATCTATAGTTTGTTAATATTAATGTTTTATGAAAGACTAACTAAGTCAAACAACAGTCTGTTAGATACTTATCTCAGTGTAAACATAGCCTTACCAGTAACCCTAAAATGTATGTAATGAACGGAGTCGGCTATGACTGGACTGCTTGACAGTCATGTCGGCGTCATTTCAACGGTTGTATCAAGCTGCGTTTAGTTTCTAAAAAATTTTTCAAATGGAGTCAGGAGTTAATAGGAAGCTTGATGCTTGCGGGTTTAATAGACAAATTTGAACCAATGGTGATAGCAATCGAACAAGCCGGAATTGACGTCACAGCCGACTCCATAAAATCGAGGTTACTCGGCATGCATTTAGGGGGCGCTGCAGAAAGTAAAACAAGTTTGGTAGCCATGGTAATGGCAAAACAAACCATAATGACAACCTAAGGAACGTAAATAAAAACAGAAGTGACATAATCTGTTTTAAGTGCAACAAAAAGGGCAATTTTATGAATAAATGTCCGGAAAACGCAGAAAGCAAAAAAAAATCGAGGTGATTCGCAAAATGCTTTTAATGCAGTGTTTTTGACAGGAGACTTTAGCCGATCAGATTGGTACATAGATTCCGGGTGTAGTGTTCATTTGACATCTAGGAAGGAATGACTGGAAAACGTGCACAACAATATTCCAGTGAAAGAAATCACAGAGGCTAATGACAACAAGCTATCTGTGGAATTAGCAGGTGACATACAAATTGAGACTGTTATTGGGAATCAGAAGCATTCAGTAAAGGTATGTGATGTTCTTTATGTACCAAAGATAATGACCAATCTATTGTCTGTCACTCAACTGATTAAAAATAAAAATCAGGTGAATTTTAATGAAAAAGGATGTGATATTTACAATAGCAGAAATCAGCTAATAGCTACCGCAAGTTTGCAGAACAATGTGCACAAATTTGATTTTGTGAAACCTCAGGATAATCTAGTTGCAGGATTAGTTGTTTCTGGAGATATTTGGCACAGGAGGTTTGGTCATTTAAACTTCAAAGACTTGAATGTTATGAAAAATGGATTAGTTGAGGGTCTCAAATGCAAAGGGAAATTATTAAAAAGTGACTTTGACTTGTGTGAAGTGTGCTGTGAGGGCAAGCAATCCAGGTTGCCTTTCAATTACCAAGGAAGGAGAGCAAGTGATGTTTTGGAGATTATCCATGGGGATTTATGTAGTCCAATGGAGGTCACATCTCTAGGGGGCTCAAGATATTTTTTGGTGCTTGAAGATGATTTTTCAAGGATGGTGTTTGTTTACTTTTTGAAAAGAGTGAAGCATTTGAAAATTTCAAGGAATTTAAGGCATACACTGAAAATCATAAAGGTAATAAAATAAAAAATTTCCGTAGTGATCAAGGCACTGAATTTGATGGTAATCAATTCAGAGAATTCTACAAGAAATATGGAATTTTGCATCACCAAACAAATGTATACACGCCTCAACAAAATGGCATGAGTGAGCGAATGAACCGCACTATTGTTGAGAAGTCTCGCTGTTTATTGTATGATGCAAAATTAGAGAAGACTTTCTGGGCAGAAGCTGTAGCAACTGCTGTTTATTTAAGAAATCGATCTTCTGTCTCAGGGTTTGAGAAAACACCTTTTGAAATGTAGCACGGTAAGAAACCTGATGTTATTCGCACACGAATCTTTGGCAGTAAGAGCATGACATTGATCCCGAAAATTATATTGGTGGGTTTCAGTGATCACATTAAGGGTTATCGTTTATATAATCCCGATAAAAAAAAAATATCATAGTTAGTAGGGATATAGTGGTGGAGGAATCATTAAACAAATCTAATCTGACAATGTATGAGCAACAAGAAATATCAGATTCAGTAGGGGTTAAGAATGATGAGCCAGAAATATCATTGCATGAGAGTTCCATAGATACAGAGGACTTTCAATCGCCAGATTGAAGTGATGAGGATTTATCCATTAAATTACAAGGAATACAGGAAGACATGGAGGTTCCACGATCCAATAGAACACACAAATCAAAGCAGTTTGACGACTTTGTCACATATGCTTGCATGGAAGAGTTTAGCACTAGTGATGACCCAGTGACTGTGGTAGAGGCTATGTCTAGAGGCGATGCTGATTTATGGAGACAGGCCATGGTTGAGGAAATCCAGTTTCGAGGTTAACAACGCTTGGGAATTGACTAACCAGATACCAGAACGAGCAACAGTGGTTCCGTGTAAGTGGATTTTTAAGAGAAAAACCAATGACACTGGTGAAGTGAAATATCGGTTAGTGGCTAAAGGCTGTGTTCAAAAAGCTAATGTGGACTATGGTGATATGTTCTCTCATGTGGTAAGACACTATACTTTAAGACTTTTAATAGCATTATCAGTAAGGTTAGATTTAGGAATTACTCACCTTGATGTTAAAACCGCTTTTTTAAATGATATACTTGATCAAGCTGTTTATATGAAACAATCTGAAGGGTTTTTAGTTAAAAGTCAGCAGATTAAAGTATACAAACTGAAGAAGGCTGTTTATGGATTAAAACAGTCTTCCAGAGCATGGAATGTGAAGGTAACAGAGGTTTTATCTGTTTTAGGTTATAAACAATCAAAATATGAACCTTGTTTGTTTATAAAGAAAAATAATGGTTTTGTTAACATTAATCGCTTTATATGTTGATGATTTTTTTGTATTTTCTAATGATAAGGATAATTTAGACTGTTTAAAAGTAAAATTAAAATCTGAGTTTGATATTAAAGATCTGGGTGAAGCTAGGAATGTTTGGGGGTTAGGATAACGAGGGATTCTAAAAATAATGCTATTTTATTAGACCAGGAACCTTATATTGATCAGTTGTTAAAAATTTTTGGCATGGAATGTTGCAAGATTGTATCAACACCAATGGAACCTAATGTTGATATCAAAAAGATTGATAGTTCAAATGAAACTAAATGCAACGTTCCTTACCAAAACCTTATAGGTAGTTTGATGTATCTGTCTGTACTAACGAGGCCAGATATAACATTTGCTGTTAATTTTTTAAGCCAGTTTAATACAAGGTATTCAGAGCAACATTGGCAGTGTGCCAAGCGTATTCTACGATATTTAAAGGGTACTAAACATTACAAGCTAAAGTTAGTTAAAGGTTTAGATTTAGGTATTTTTGATCTAGAGGGTTTTGTGGACTCTGACTGGGCTAATGATAAAGACAGAAAGTCATATACTGGATAAGTATTTAAATATTCAGGTGGTCCTATCTCTTGGCAAAGCTGTAAGCAAAAGACTACTGCATTGAGTAGTACTGAAGCAGAGTACATAGGTCTTAGTGAAGCATCAAAAGAAGCCATTTGCTTAAAAAATATTCTGGGAGTTAGTAAATTTTGCAGATAGTGTCAGAATCTATAATGACAACCAGAGTGCACAAAAACTTGCTTATAATCCTGTATTTCATAAAAGGTCAAAACTTATTGACATAAGGTACCATTTTGTTAGGGAATGTGTCTCGAACAACTTGATAGATATTCAGTATCAGCCTACTAGTGGCTGATCTTATGACTAAGAGTTTGGCAAAAATCAAACATTCTTATTTTGTTAATAATATTCGGGATAGTGGGGGTGTTAGTATATGTATCCCAAATAATTATTATTAAATATGGAAATTGTCCATAGGCAACCCACTATACATACATTGTTAATGACGTTTACTGATTTGTTTTAAAAGTGCTGGCTGGTGGCAAAATATAGTTAGTGCTTTACTGATGTTTGACAGAGTACGGACGTCTTATTTTTCCCTCCCAGTGCCAGCTGTAACAGTTTGTTGATCCGCCAAATTCATTTATAAAAGATTTTAAAGCTGAATTTAAAATAAAAGAAGGTATGAACCCTATCTTTCATAGAGCGTATAAGATGTCATACTCGTTAAAACCTAAAGTTGAAGGGGAACTTCTAAAAATGGTAAACTCGGGTATATTATTTGAAGTTTTTCATAGTAATTGGGCAAGTCCGATTGTTATTGTCTCAAAGAGAAACTCAAATGACGTTAGATTTTGTGTTAATTTTAAGAAAACACTAAATAAATCAATAGATAGTGACCATTGTGTTTTACCATTACCAAATGATATTTTTGCTAGCCTTAGTGGTGGCAGATTTTTTACCGTTTTGGATTTGAAAGGGGCCTATCAACAACTTCAAATTAGTGAGACATCAATGAGATTAGTTCAGCTCCTGGTATTTTCAGTGTATTATGGATGTTATTTTGTCAGGGTTACCAAAAACGAAATGTTATTTAGATGACATTCATGGTTCAATAATAGAAGAATGCCATCAAAATTTAACTTAACAAATATTTTGATTAGGTTAAAAAAATTTAATGTAAAAAATTCATGAGAATAAATGTAAGTTTTTTGAAAAATGTGTTCAGTTTGAGGTCATAAAATAGATTCTCTTGGAATTCATTCTACAAATGAAAAAATTTAATGCATTCAAAAAGCTCCAACACCACAAAATATTACTCAGTTAAAAGCCTATGGTGTCAGCCAAGCTTAAATGTTTATATAATTTATGTAAAGTAGGTACCGAGTTCTCTTGGTCGCAGGAATGTGAAAGATGTTTCCACGAAAGTAACAATTTGCTTACTTCTGACGATCTTTTAACACATTTCGATCCTCAAAAACCTATTTATATTTCCTGTGATTCATCTGGTTATAGAGTAGGAGCTGTATTAAGTCATTAAATAAATCATTAAATAAAGGGGGATGAACAATGTGGAACAATTATTATACTCAAATTTAGAAAGAGCAAGTTTAGCCATTATTTTCAGTTTTAAAAAATTCCATAAGCATATTTTTGGTCAAAAATTCATATTGGTTTCAGACCATCAACCATTGCAGTTCATATTTGGTAAGAATAAAAATATTCCAGAAACTGCAGCAGCTCGTATTACACGTTGGGCTATAACATTGTCTGCATATGATTCTGATATATAGTCTGAAAAGGGCAGTCAAATTTTAAACGATGATAGTTTAACGCGTCTACCTATGGAAACTAAAGCTGAGATCGCCGAGTCCCTTTTTTCATTTAATTTAGGTTATGATATTACTTTGAATTCTAATGATATAGCTTCAGCTACCCTAATTCCCAAGTGTAAGTTTCGCCCTAATGGCAATCAAGAAGTGGTAGCCATTTCATAAATAAATACATAACACAGTCAAGTTTTCTTCTTAAGCTTATGATTATAACCTTAAACAAAGCAATTTAATACAAGTCTGGGTTAACTCAGTCCGAAAGCAGATCCTACTTTAGACCAGGTACTGCTTTGACAGTTCTTGAATTGTCAGAGAACAGTTTCGAGTTTAACCCGAACGCCGAGCTTCAATTTAAGGTGCAGTTCGAAAGTATTCAACAGAACCTGAACGCGCGAGTTTCAACAGTAAATGCAAGAACCCGAATAAACCTATTATATTTTAAAAATGCAAATAATGACGGTGAATTGAAAAACAACAAATTTTTTTTCTACTAACATGATAAATCACCATTATTTACTCCATTCCTCAAATGAGAAGTAACATTTCTCACCCTAGGTAAATAATAATATTAAAAAAAACCTAGGTCAATAATGAAACGGAAACGGAAACGGAAAATGTCAAAATGTCAAACTTGTTAGTTTGACAACTAGTTGTCATTTCGGATTATTGGAAAAATGAGTAGGAAATGATTAATTTAAAAATCTAATCAATTCAAATAATGATAAGGATTGTATCAGTGCTATTAGTAAAAAAATTATATACAGTATGACTCACTTTTCATGACTCCCCATAATATTCTTATTAATAATGCGATTTTGTCAAAATTAAGATGGAAAGAAGGTACTTTGTATGTATGGAGCTGTCAGTAGATTATGTTACGATATCTGTCAATTAGACAACTGAACTTCCAGGCTACCTGATATTTCGAACTATTTGAAAAATAAGTAGAAAATGACTAATATAAAAATCAAATCGAATCAAATATGGTAATATATCAGTGTTAGTAGTAAAAAAAATTCTATATATACCTCGGTTGAGAAGGCCATTATTAACCTCGCACATTATATCCTTTGGT
The DNA here is from genome assembly GCA_016904865.1 of Pissodes strobi. Classification (NCBI taxonomy): domain Eukaryota; kingdom Metazoa; phylum Arthropoda; class Insecta; order Coleoptera; family Curculionidae; genus Pissodes; species Pissodes strobi. The sequence continues at coordinate 153,445 of MU183815.1, forward strand.
GCTACGCGCCTCAGGATATAAAAGTGCTCGGTAAATAATGGCTTACTCCTCAACCTAGGTATATAATATACTATTATCCAGCCCATTTAGAAGAGAGAAAATAAGAAACTATTTGATGCTATTAATATGTTTGCTGCCTATTTTTCAGCTTCCTCTTTCAAAATTTATTTTTTTTAGCTTCTCAAAACAAGTGGTAGTTGATATCAACTCTGAAATGCATTGATGATCTCGTTGTAAACGATCTTTTAACATTTTATGTAGTTTTTTAATACTAGAATATATTTACAACTCCATTGATCGTTTCTCCACTCTTTTTCCAAATTCCGTTCATTTCAGAAAAAAAATCAAATCATTCGAAGGAAAACCACATACATATAAAGTTAAACAGTATAATAATCTTTATTTTGTATAGAGCTTATTAGCCTAACTGTTTTTTTTTTAAACGATGTGAAATTGTTTCGAGGAACGACTAAGGGTACTGTGAATATACTCGGCGATATATACATATATTTTGTGTGCTTAAATTTATTATTTAAAACCTCAATGAATTAAGACCAATGAAAATAGTTTGAACAGAGATTTTCATAAAGCTCCTCATGGCATATGCTTCAGCTCAAATATTTTATCTAAAATGCGGGATAAGTTCCCACCCATTCAACTAAGGGAACATGTTAAAAAATGCACGGTCATGCCATTTGAAACAACAGATAAGATGGAACTGTTCAATGAACTAATAAAAAAATAAAAATAAATATATAATAGTAAGTTGTGGACAAGTAAAGGTTAAGGTCAAAGGTTAAGCTCAGTAAAGATTTAAAGCAATATAAATAACTTAGAATTTATATGGTAGTTCTGTAGATTCCGAAACACTTATTATATGTCAATATTTTCGGAATGAGTATCACTGAATTATTGGCATTTTAAAATCCTTTAGTCCTACGGCACTATGCTATATTAGCAGCTTTTGATTGGTGGGTTAACGTCAAGTCAAATTATTCCGACAGGTCTGGTATTGTATTGGCAAGGTTCCGAGGGAAGAGCCATGCGTGAAGAGTTAACAGTACTCTAAAGTGACGTTAACCCATCAATCAGAAGCCAATTATTGCCTTGCTCTTCCCCAGCTCGTATAACTAAATAAATGGGCATACCTATACAAAGTGTTGGTGGTAAGCCGATAGCCATAAAGTACTGTATTGGTAACAAAATGGCAACAAATAATACATAGAAAATCCATACTTTAGACAGAGTACTTCTTTTCAGTGAATACAACACAACCAACCAAATGGCATAAAATACAGCATATAAATCCATTCTTATTGCTATAACTGCTACTGTGGCCATAAAGCTTATCTAAAAACAAAATAAATGAAAACACAATGTGTAACCATTGGCATGCTTTTAATATCTTAAATACCGTTTCTCCGACTGAAATTCGGTATCTGTATGAAAGAGCTTATGGCGCTATAGCGACATTTACAATGCTGCCAATTTTACAGTTTTTCAGCAATTGATATACATATATTTTTTTTATATGGGATACCTTGTATAATATTCACCAAAAAGATTCCTCAAAGAAATCTGAACAACGTACTTAATGTCTATCTAAATATAACAATTTTTTGCAATTCCAGTTCAATTTGAGAATTTAATGAAACATTAATCTGAGATAATTGTTTAAATTTGCTTATTAAAAGCAGGTTAAAGACATTAAATTAGGTGCTTAAAGTGCCTTCACCCTTAAATATTGCGAGAAGTTTCTTCGGATCATCAGCACTCAACTTCATTTCTTTTTTTTTTAGCTCTTCTACATAATTTAGCTTGGTCTTGTAGACAACATTTTTTAAATGCCTCCAGTAGGAAGGAGTTAGATCTGGTGACCGAGATGGCCACTCAGTTATACCCCATCTCATCATACATTATCCAGATAACCCTGTCCCTGTAGTTTTCTGGCGTAATGTGATGGTGATCCGTTTTGTTGCAGCTACTTCCTTATTTGGTACTGCAACGTTGTCTATTTTTTTCGTATTTATAATCAGTTTTAATTTACTTTAATGAAAATAATTTATCCTTTGCCTTATGATCTCAGCCCAAATATTAATTTTTGCGGCAATTGGGCAACTTGTTCCCGAATCCAATAAGAACGACAACAATTATGCTGATTAACATATCCATTAAGACAGAACGACTCACCGGAAATCATTATTTGGTTAATAAAATTTGGATTAGCATTACACCGCTCCATCATATCGTCACATAATTCTAAGCATCTGTCAAAGTCATCCTCAGAGTTCTTGAACCAGTTTAATTTTGTACGGGTGTCACTTCTCGTTCTTCAATAGGCGGCCTAGCGACATGTGTGTTATACAGGCCAATAATTCGGGTCGAGGTGTGGATTTTCCACTACGCTGAGCACAACATTTAAAGCTTTATTACAGTTTTCGGACAACCAGATCTTGGAACGTATTTCTTTAAAATTTCGCTTGGAATACTTATGATTAAAAATATCACAAACCTACTGCTACGTTCAGCTATGATCACCATAACCCAATACCATTAATATTTCTATTCGCGGTGTTTCCGTTTGTAAATCCATTTCACTTAAGAATCCCAGCTATTTTAATCCTTACCGAACATTGGCTGAGGCATGACGAGCCTCTTAAATTATCTAATTATATAAACTGCTGGCCATTTGCTTTCGAGCAAGGAAAATTTCGCCTAAATTTAAAACTAAATATTTTCTTAACCAGACATGATATTGACCTACGGTTTTTAATGATTGAGATTCATCCCTTAGGAGAAACTTTCCAATGTTGGATTTTTTTAAACTTAAAAAAAAATTATATACAGGGTGTCAAAGAAGACGGTGATTTTTGCTCAAATTTTAATAGCATGTAACTTTCACAATAATTTTTCTAAATTTTGTCATTGTACGTCAATTGAATCACTGGTCCATAGCAAAGAAAGTAGTTTGTCAAATTTTTGATATCTCTATATTTTAAGAGATATTGATTTTTTTGTAAAACCTTGATTTTTTCAACTTTTTGGTTGCTAGACCTAACTGTGCGTTATATCGTGCATACCTTATAAGCGATTATCATTATACCTTACGAAACGTTTGTTTATGGTCAGTAAAAAAATTGTACTTAAATGTTGTGATGTGATGGCGTACTTATAATCACTTATGCTATGGTTTATGAGTATCTCACAATTTTTCCCCGATTGTTCTGTATTGGAAAGTACTCGCCTCTAGAGTAAGCAAGTTTTTTCCCTATTTTTAATTTTTTAATATTGCACTCTATCTCCATGTATATTTTACAGTGTGTCTAAAATTTTTTTTAATAAATTTTAATTTTTGGAAAAATTTTATTTATTTATTTCTCACAACACTATTTCTAAAATTAAACTTGTTTTGAAAACTTTTAAAATTAAATATCACTAGTTTGATGTGTTGCCAGCCAGTACTTTCCAATACAAAACAATCGTGAAAAATTGTGAGATACTCATAAACATAATAAGTGATTATAAGTACGCCACTGCACATCACAACATTTAGGTAATTTTTTTTTACTGAAGATAAACAAGCTTCTCGTAACGTAAAATAATCACTTACAAAGTTTGCACGATACAACGCACAGTGTGATCTAACTATCAAAAAGTTGAAAAAAACAAGGTTTTACAAAAAATTCGGTATCTCTTAAAATATAGCAGATATCAAAAATTTGACAGACTACTTTCTTTAACATGGACCAGTGATTCTACTGATGTACAGTATATTATGAAAGCTACATGCTATTGAAATTGGAGCAAAAATCATCGTCTTCTTTGATACCCTGTATATAAAAAATTTTGACAGTTTAAAAAAATTCAAGATTGAAATTTTTTTCTAAAGTGACAAATCTATTAACCATTAAAAACCAGAGATCGATATCATGTCTGGTTAAGAAAATATTTAGTTTTAAATTTAGGCGAAATTTTCCTTGCTCGAAAGCAAATGGCCAGCAGTTTAGTTATATCAAAATTTTCTCGTAGGGAATTCCGTCAAGGAGGCACTGTTATATTGATGTAAAAGGAATTTATCTCTAAATTTGCCTTTATCCCAGTAAATAAATATGACTTTCTTCTAAAAGAAAAAATTTTCGAGTTTTCAATAGCTTATTGCAGAAAATTACGTATGTATGTGCTGGGAATTTATAGGTCTCCTTCTGAGAATGTAGAGTTGTTTATGGAAAATCTGGAAATTTTATTGTCGGGCATTCCAGTCAATGAAAATGTAATAGTGTCTGGCGATTTTAACATAGACTTTTCTGATCATTTTAGTAGTCAGACCATAGCATTGTCCAATCTTTTCCAGTCTTTTAATTTGAACATGAATGTTAACCAATCCACACGCATCACGAACCATTCAGCTTCAACAATTGACTATGTATGTTCAAACCTAGGTAATGAGAATATTATATGTCAATGTAACAGTCTCGGGTTATCTGACCATGAGGCTATTGTAACCAGTCTATTACTTTTTTAAACCCCCAAAACACACCAGCATTACGTGTGGCAGACTATTTACAAAAAATCCTTTGCGAGATTTAGTTTGGTAGTCTTAGTGATAATACCAGTTGGGGTGAAATCTTGAACTCAAGTGATGATAAACTTGAGGCATTCCATTCGTCCATATCCAATATTTTTGACAAATCATTTCCCATTGTCAATAAAAAATACAAAACAAAAAAGCCTTGGGTACACAAAGGGTTTAAGAATATCAGGAAAAAATATGCGGTCTCTTCATTACATTAGAAAGTTCTCAATGGACAACGAACCATTTTTAAACTATTTAAACAACTATCGAAGAATATATAGGAGCACTATTTTCCTTTCTAAGCAGCTATACTATAGGAAATGCATCAATGATTCTTCAAACAAGGCAAAGGAGTCCTGGTGTATTGTGAATGAAAGGATGATACTCATCCAACAGACTCTGAATTAAATGCAGATAGGCTCAATTACTATTACTGTAAGGTTGTTCCTGAAATGACTAGTCGCATTTGCAGCAAAAAACGAACCTGAGGATTTCATGAGAGGTATTAATGTTGGAGCGACTTTCTTTTTCATTCCAACTAATAAAGAAAATCAAGAATAGAACTTCTACAGGATAGGACCAGATTTCTATGAAGATATTTTCGGCTCTTTCCACCAGGGCACTAGAAGCACTTGCAGATGCAATAAATGCTTCATTTTCTACTAACACATTTCCTATGCAGTTTTTGTTCCTCTACAAAAGGGTGGCGATCATGACAGTTCATCTAATTTTCGCCCAAGAGCAATGTCTAAAATCGTTGAGAGGTTGGTGAAGGTTAGAATGATTTCTTTCTTGTACAGGTTTAATCTCTTGAGTCCTAGGCAGTTTGGATTCCGAGAGACAAAGAGCACCCGAGATGCTGTATTTCAACTTCTGCGTGCACTCCATCAGCTTAACTCTGGTTAAGGCTGCTGCAGCAGTGTTCTGTGATGTCTCCAAAGCCTTTCGACAGTGCGGGTCACAGAATACTGCTGTGGAAGTTGGAAAGATATGGCTTTATATACTCTTCCTTGTGCTGGTTCTAATCCTACCTATCGGGTCGTGTTCAAAGTGTCAATTTTAAGGGCTGCTGTTCAGATGAGCAACACATTTCTCTGGGTGTCTCCCAGGGTTCTGTCCTGGGGCCTATACTCTTACTTTTATATATATTAACAACTTGTCTCTATTATCAATAAGAGGAGAGGTAACTATGTTCGCCCACGATACCACTATTTTATGGCATGAATAAGATGTAGAACAGCTAATAGTCCGTCGGAAAGCCCGGTCTAGGATGCACAGAAAAAAAACCGAGGTATAACCAAATGGGACCTTCACCATTTGAAAAAGCATGTTTTTTTACATAGAAAATGAAAATTGACGACTCTCTCCATTGGTCGCGACCAAAGATATACGCAAAAAACTGAAAAAAAAGGATTTTTTATTTTTTTTAGTTTGAACACTCATAACTATTTTTCCAAAGAAGGTAGAACAACAATTTTTTTTAAGTTTTATTCCTCATTCAATTTCCATTCTTTTGGTATATACTACATTAAAAAAAAATGTAAAATTATATTAAAAAAACAGTAATATTTTAAAAAGACAACAAATTGCCAATATTTTTTTTAAACTCACCTCGCCATAACTTTCTTATGCAAAGCGCTATTTAAATGTTTTTTTTTTCAAAAACTGCGCAATCTAATGCTCTTCATTTTGTCTCGATTAACTTGTGGTCTATTCTAATAAATAAAACCTGTAGCGGCTTTTAAACGTCGGGACGCGTGCCTCTGCGTCGGGCTGGACGGCTGTTTTTTTCCATCGCGATCGGCCGCTGCTCTTGTTTCACCCACTGCCGCGGTAATGTTTTAAATACAAGTTTTCATTAGTAATTTGCACCATGGAGTGAGGGTACATCGTAAGACGTTAACTTTCTTCCAAAATATTCTAATACTTTAGAAAAATAATAGATAATTGTGGTATACATATATTATTAATTAATTAAAACAAATTATCGAAAAATGTAACGTCATCAGTATCTCCAGGTTCAGTTTGATTTTCTTCAAGGTCGCGATTAATATTAATGCAATTCGTTTTGCCATTATCTTCCCTGTATAAACAATGGTTTTGCCTTTGCAATATGAGCTACAAAATACCCCTTCTTTTTTACACTGACATTTTTGTGTGTTGCAGATTTTGTCATTGCATAATAAGGAAGTAATTTGCCGTATATCTTCTGGAACTGGAGATTGAGGCATAATTTTTAGAACTATAAAATTGTCCTCAATTAAAGTACATCCATATAACAAGGGATCATTTTTGGTTACCTCACCAACATGACTATTGACCCATATAAATGACTGATAATATGACCTAAAATTACACATAATAATAAAATATACGTATATCTATTATGAATTTTTGCTTTATAAATTCACCTAAGTACATGTAGTTTGAAACTATCTTCTGTAGAGGGCAATTCCTGAACTTGTTTTTTGCTCTCATTTGTAAGGTTTAACAGAATTTCAATCAGATTATTTGCATTTTTATTTTTGTATAAAAAACTTACAAATCTTATGGCAAACTTTATTCCTTCTTCTGGCGCCAGTTCAGCAAATTTGTGAGTGCCGCAATTTTTATAGTAAACTTTCCAAGCCTGCTTTTCCTATTTTAAAAAATGAACTGGGCGTATCACATTCTGTCAGGCTGTGAAAACTTGGTAAGCCTTCACATGCCAATTTGCCAATGTTTTTTGAGATGACGTGAATCGGAATATATCGCTTTTGGTTAGTTGTCATATTTGTATGACCAGCTTCCACAAATATTTCTTTGGCATTAATATTACTTAGATTTTCGTGAGTAGCATAATAATAAATTAATAGTACTAGAACATCAGCGTCATCACACTTTACGACCAGTTGACCGTTTTTATTGGAGGATACCATGTGGAAAATAATCCTTCTATCAGCTTCCTCGTGATTGCTATAAAAATGTGTTTCTTCCGCAGCGGCATGGTTTGTATTTTCCGGATAGTCACTTTGATTCTTCTTATCTTCTTCTTTCAAAACCGGTGCCGGCCGGCAGCGCTCGTTTGTTTAGCTCATATTTTATATTTCTTGTGCTAATATTATTTCGAATATCAGATTTTCTGATATTTTGCATCAGCTGCAAATAAATCTGCATAAAACTATAAACTGCCTTGTATTTCAACATCTTCTCTTAAAACATCAATTTTTTTTCTAGTTTTAGCACCCGTTCCTGTGCAAATTGCAACTACAGGGTTTCTCTTTATGTGCCTGATTTACCACAAATCAAACATTTTTTTTTTATATATGACTGCTCTTTTGGTTTTTGAATACTGCATGAAGACCCATCACTTGCATCTCGCTATTGGCATTTATAATGTTATTTGTCCTACAAAACGATTGTCTGCAAGAAATATGAAACGGGCATATAAATCATTCTTTAATTCTAAAATTGTTTTCAAAATATTGTAATTTCTTTCATTTGCACATTTTAAAATTGTTTGAAAGCCAGAAACAGTTGGTTTTTTCACCATTACATTTTCAATACTCTCAGTTTCTAGACAAAATAAACTCGCCTTACGCTTCATTTTTGAAATAGTATATATTCCAAAATACTTCAACACTGTTTATTTACAATACAAATATAGGCATAGATAATATTGCCTTTCAACTAAATAAAATATGACTGTACCTACCAATCGATTCATTTTTTCATTATCTATCAAAAAAGTGAGGATTATTTAGATAGGTATATTTTTATGATGACTTTAAAAAAAAAATGCAAACTAACTAGTACAAACCCGCAAACAAGAGTCCGGTAGTGTAGAACTACTTCGCACGTAATTTAAAAAAAAAATGCTAACTAACCAGTGCAAACTATATATCCCAAACGACAAGCAGGTACCTTATTAAAAACGACTTCACAAGTGGCTTAAAAGAAAATTGCAAACTAACTCGAACTACCCGCAACCGAGCTATCGGTAATTTAAAACCGAGTTGCTTGAGTTTAAAAAAAATATAAAAAAACCTGTGCGCATCCGCAACTGTCAAATAATCTATGATAAAAAGCGACATTATTCATTAAGTTAAAAACAATTAAGAGCAACCGAGAACTAACACGCAATCGACAAACCGTTTGGCAACACTGTAAATAATCTGTCAATTATCAACATCAGCCATTGCATATTACCAGCGACAAAAAGGCAAAAAAAAATATACTAAATTTAAATTAAAATAATCAAATTCTGTGTACAACGTCAACGATCGCGATGGAAAACAACCGCCGTCTAGCTGCCGCAGAGGTACGCGCTTTGACGTTTAAAAGCCGCTACCGATTTTATTTTTAAAAATAGACCACATATTAATCGAGACAAAATGAAGTCCATTAAATTGCGCAGTTTTTAAAGAAAAAAACAATTAAATAGCTCCTTGCGTAAGAAAGTTATGATAAAGTGAGTTTAAAAAATATTGGCAAATTGTTGTCTTTTTTTAAATATTACTGTTTTTTTTATATAGTTTACAACTTTTTTTTAATCAAATATAAACCAAAAGAAAGGAAATTGAATGAGGAATAAAACTAAAAAAAAAATGTTGTTCTACCTTCTTTAGAAATAAAGTTATGAGTGTTCAAAATAAAAAAATAAAAATCCTTTTTTTTTTTTAGTTTTTTGCCTATATCTTTGGTCTCGACCAATGGAGAGAGTCGTCAATTTTCATTTCCTATGTAAAAAAACATGCTTTTTTGAATGGTAAAGGTCCCATTTGGTTATACCTCAGTTTTTTTAGCTCCGAAAGTAGAAGGCTTTTCGCGCTCCATCCGACGGACTATAAAAAGGATCTTGAAAACTGACCTGATTAAGGTTAAGGACTGGTTTGACGCAAACCATCTCTGCCTTAATGTTTCTAAAACTAACTTAATAAGTTTTAAGTGTTCTAGGGATAATGAATTCTTACAAGACGAACCCATCCAGGCACAATATTCCAGTAAATTTTTAGGTCTTACAATTGATAGTGAACTCAAGTTCCGAGAATAACAAAAATGCTGATTATGCACTTATTGAGTCTCACATTAGCTATGGTATTTGTTTTTGGGGATCATGTGCTGGGTATATTTTTAACTTACTATTTGTTCTTCAAAAAAGAGCGGTTAAAACCCTTTGTGTAGTAAGGAATCGAGAGTCTTGTCGTCCGCATTTTGTAAGAAATAGGATATTGACGCTCCACTCTCTATATATCCTACAAACGGCAAGTAAGTAATTCTTTTGGAACACGACTGACTTACACCTTTCGCCCATTCCACACACTGAGCAGGTGAAAAATTCATTTATTTATATGGGGAAAAAATATTTAATCATCTACCTCTTGAAATTAGGACTATAAAATGCTGGCCACTAAAGCATACTACTCTCTTAATGAATGTTTCAATTGTCTTTCCATAGGTTCTCTCTGATATATTGTTAATACATATTTTAATTCATGTTATTTTTGTATATTTTACATTTATTTCTGCCTTGTTTTGTTTGTTTATTTTAATTTTGCAGGGCTTTGTCAACAACTAATGTTATGATAATAAAGCTATTTTTTACTTTGAATTTGAATAATAATTTGTATGAAATTCGATATAATTTTCCAAAATACAAGAAACTTAAAACATCACAAACCTATTAAATCTGATAAACTATGAAGTAGAAATACCTTCTAAAACTTAGTTTAATGTCATCGTCACAAATTCCCAATGTCTACCTTATATCACAAATTTCCAAGGCCTGTTTAATAATTCTCTAAATTTTCTCAGGGAGGCAGTTTTTATTATATTTAAACCCAAATATCAAGCAAATGGTTGGCTTTAGACATTAAGTATCTAACATCAAAGAATTCTTAGAGGAACCATTTTGTCAAATAATATACAATGTCTTCCATTCCAAAAAAATATATATCAATTGCTGAAAAAAAGTAAACTTGGCAGTATAACAAATGTCACTAACAGCTCGTCATAAGTTCTTACATACAGATACAGAATTTTAGCTAATCAATTATTTCTTTCTTGAACCATTATTTCATAGTTAAATTGAGTCTTGGGTATAAGGTTCATATTGTGAAGAAAAACTATCTATTTAGGACGTTTCGCCTGAATATGGCAGGCTTTATCAACTTTGTTTATTCGACATCTTGAGAATTTCACATCGACAAAATGCCAGGCTTCGTTGAAGATTGTCATTTTAATGACATTTTAGAAGCATGCCAGCTGCACTTGAATAAACGAAAAATATGATAGTTGATTTCTCCTAATGCATAGACTTTTGTTTAACATCTAGTTGATTAGCAGTAAGTAAACTTTTCAACACTTTGTTGCTGAAATTAAAAATGAGCCTATTAAACAAGTTAGCAGCTAATTTATTTAAAAACTTTTGACAGTAAAATGAAAAAAATAAAATATTTATGCATCTACTCCTTGAAATAAAAAAAACTTATGCCTACCTCTATTCCAAATTTGAAGTAAGCATAATTTGCCAAGTATTTGAACATATTTTTCAAATTTTTATTGGCGTCTGCCTTTGTTATTCTTGGAAACATAAAAAATGCCCTCGTCGTTGGTTTTGCCCTGGCTATCCTGTAGTAGTACTGTCGTACTAAAATAACTGAGTATAGGGTAACTATCAATATATAAATGATATTCCATTTAACCAGACTTGGTACCGAGCGACCTACTTGGTCGGACTTGTCAAAACCCAACCACTGCATGTTGTTGGCTATCCGCTTAGTATGATTACCACCGTTATCATCTTCCTAAAAATAAGTAATTCATTAATAAGTAAATTATTATTTCTGAGTTTGTATGGAGACATTCATTAATAAAAAGAAACAATCTGGAGAAACTCGCACTGTGGCGGCAACAATTAAATGAGGTAACCCGCCTATTTTAAAATATTATTTCATTAGACCTGAGAAATTCAGCTTTGGGACACCCTATAGATATGTAAAGAAAGAAAATAAGCAAAACAAGTCATAAATTGAAGTCGGGTTTTGCGAGGATATTTCGAGATCCTAAAACGTATCGTTCGAAAAGGGAGATAAAGAATCGAAGACCAGCGCAGTGTACGGGTGATTTTCGTGAATGGTTTTTTGCTTTTGAGCTATAACATGTTATTACAGGTCAGTAAAATTTATAATATTGTTATTAACATAATTGTACAAGTATTTCTTTTATTCTCAGGGATAATTCATATTTGATAGCATAACATGTGTCCATATTTAATGAAATCGTTTTATGCTGTGAACAACACTGCTTTAAATAAAAACAGAAAATGTATTATTTGCTGTATTTTCGTGCTAGAATTTTAATTTTAGTATGACTGAGAGTGTCCGCAAGGGATGAATGAATCTACTAACCATTTCCTACCCTGACGGGAGAATATCTTAGTTATAAATGTAATGATCATTCTAGAGATATTGACCCAAATTGCAACTAAATAGCTGGGTAGCCTCCGTAATCCAGGACCTCAGTACCTTCCAGCGACGTCTGGCTAACTAACAACAAACCCCTTCAGTTTTAAATGTATTGTTACAAGTGTGGAACTACGAATTGTGGCACGGGAGACAGTAACTAACTAAGGGAAGTTAATCAATATGCATCTTTATTTTCTTTGGTCAGGCACCGCCTTTAACCACTGAATTGGGATCTCTGTTTCGAACAAAAAAGGGAAAAGAGGAAAAAGAGACTATACCTTAAATGGCGCTAAAGCCAATTTCTTGGGTAAGATATATATTATATTGGTATGAGTCTATTATCTGATCTGCCCACAATTATTTTATTTAAAAAGTGTGTAATATGTTCAAGTTCGGTATCGCAACGGATAATAATTGAATTCTTTACAAACCAAGGTGAGTTTACCATATTTCTCAGGAGTTCTGTACGCGCTGCGCACACTTCTAAATAATACCTAGTTAAGAATTATCTCGTTAGTGTTGGGAACCCAAGAAAGCCTTTATCGAAAATTACACCAGATATTTCAGTTGACTTAGAAAAAAAATTGCTTTAGTTTTTTTGCGGGTTTAACTTGTTTTTCCAGTCTTTCATCCACAGCTCAAACAGGCTGATATTTCCTTGCAACCTAGCTAGGATAAACATCGGCGTCATGCAATAATTGCCTATGCGAATAAATAAAGTCTATAAATGGCCAGTTTAGGTATATCACAGGTATATACGTTAAATAGCGTGAGGGAGAAAGTGGAGCCTTGCGGACTTTGGTAGCTAACATCGCCCCATGTGCAGAAACTACGAATGTGCAACATGTCATGAAGGAATAAACCGGATCGATTAAATGCTTAGAAAAGTTTGGCCTGATTAATTTAACAAGTAACCCGTTGTGCCAGACGCGATCAAACGCCTTAATAATAACGAAAAATATTGCGCGGACATGGCAACATTTGTTGAAACTTTTCAGCACGTTGCAATGATCAGCCCGAAAGCCGAATTGTTGTTATCAGGAGCGTTGTGTTCAGGAGCGCGCCAGAATCACTATATTGGTTTTTTTACCCCTTTTAAGAACCACAACTTTTTCATGATTCCCTACACTTGGAAAACGGCTTAAATTGGCTATGGCTTTTGCTACCTTTGTTGTATGCGTGATTATTGTTTCGCGCAACTTTTTGGGGATTTTGTTGGAGAGTTCATCAAAACTCAGGGCTTTCCTGGCGTTTAGGCCATTACCTGCGCAATGCGAGCTATTTTATTGCGGTTAATAAGTGGTAGATTGCTTGGCATATTTATGGCCTTATAATATGCCACTGTTCTGGCGATCCCAATATCTAGTGTCAATTTTCGCTGAACTGTTCGCTGAGAATTTCAGGGAAAATTTGTTGAAAAAAAATATCAGGGATGGGATGTGAGCGCTTTTCACCCGTTGGCCAGTGAAGCTATCATTTTGTACAAACTCTCCCAGCCCTAGTTCATGATGTCCACCAACTCATTCCTAATGAGCGTGGAAGCTCGATTCACTTGCCTTTTTATATTGGGATAGCCAGTATTATACGCTCAATGTTTTAGCATGCTTTTACGCCTGATTCTTTCCTTTAACTAGTAACCCAGTTCGATATATCTAGAATATCTCGAGGTTTTGGTTATACTGGATTTAGTCAGGGCCTTTTGAATATCACCGATGATCTTGGAAACGGCTGATTGACACTCCTACGCATTCCACGAAAGAGAAAAAGCCGCTGGGTCCCATCAGCGGCTTTTTCTCTTTCAATATATTTTGATACTTGTCTGAAATATTAAGTGTTTTTAGGGTGAAGCTTTGCCTCTTTCAGTAAGACCTCCATACTCAAAAATCAGGGGCAAATGAAGGTATACAATTGATGGTTAGTGCCACTAGCCTTCGCGACAACCCAAACTCTTAGATTTAACGTTTAAATCAAACCCCCCTCCCCCCCTGTTCTTCTTTAACTCAATTATGATGAAAGTTCCCTCGATTATAGCGCCGAGGTTTGGACAAGAATAGACAATAAAAATTTCCTTTAAGAGTCGGACTTTGTCATTTATGAAAAAATCGAAGTTGGGGAATGTAAATCTTTTGTCCTTTTGGCGTTTCCTGAACAACAAGGATTCTATCTCATGATTTTCTACAAAGTTGATCAACTCGAAATTGTGGGTAGGAAGTTTTTCATTTAATCTTGAAGCGTGAGCATGAATCGCTGGATGAAGCCAATCATAAAAATAATTTGGGGAAAGGCTTGTTCCAGGGTTAATTATTTACTGCTTTGATACCTGGTGGATGTTTGATACGTTCTCAAAAGTTGGCGGAGTGCCGCGCATTTCGGTTTTTGAGTGAGTGAGTAAAATATGCAGTTGAAGCGTAGCCCAACCAATAGATTGTGTGAACTGCTAAAACTAAAACAGTCAAATTATCTAGTTTCTAAAAGGGTATAAGGAAATCAGTTAAGCTAATAACTGAACATTAAACCAGACATGCAAATCGAATCCAACGTAGGAGTTTTGAGGAAGATAATCCCTACGGCCGGCGTCAGGGGAACGGCATTGAATGAACACGACTCGGACATCTTGGGTACATGATCCGGAATATGAAGAGATCAGGAGCGCGCTTATCAGAATGCGAAGTTGGATTAAATACTGTGTTAGTGAGTGTATTTATCAAACGCATTTTAACTATTTAGTGTTTAGTTTATATTTTTCTTTGTTAAATAAATTTATATTATCAATTCAGAAAAATTAAATTAGACGATACTAATTTTAGAATATCATCGGCTTGGAATGATCTAATAGATCGGGGTCACTATATTTTTGCTGTGATTTTGGATTTCCGTAGAGCTTTCGAAACAATCGACCATAAAACTCGGATTGAAAAACTTAAATACTATGGTATCAGGGGAACGGCTTTATCCTGGTTTACTGTATTGTAGGAAGCAAAGAACTAAAATTAATCTTGTTGGCTCCAATGAACTGCATAACCACTTTGGAGTCCCCCAGGGTAGTGTACTGGGGCCACTTTTTTTATTATTATGCATCAAATGCTAATTTTATTAATCTAATTGCTGATGACTCATTAATTTCATTTAATGACACAAACTTAAATAAAGCTGTCGAAATGTTGAATTTTGAACTAAAAAGGCTTGAAAAATACCGAAATATAAATAAACTAAAGTTAAACATCCAAAAAACAAAATCAATGATTTTAACAACTAGATATAAGAATTCTTTGATAAGAAAATGTTCTGATATTAAAATATATGACACTAATATTGAAATGGTTACAGAGATTAAATACTTGGGGTTTTTTATTGATAATTGTTTAGCATTTAAGAGTCACCTTTCTTAGATCTATAAAAATATATCAAAAAAGCTATTTTTTTTTCTCTAGAGTTGCACCAATGTTATCAATGAATTCAAGAATTACGGTTTACCAAACAATTATAAGACCTCACTTTGAATATTATCCAAGTTTATTGTATCTTTTGGATAATGGAAGTAAAGCAGCTTTACAGAGGTTACGAAACCGAGGCATGCGTATTATATTGAAATGTAGCAGATATAGACCAGTAATTATGATGCATGAATGTCTTCTATGGCGAAACGTACAATCCAGATTGAGGTTTTGAATATTAATATTTATTTATAAGGCACTAAATGGTCTATTGCCTTCTTACCTACTAAAACAAATTACCTTTAACAGGGATGTCCATGACTATGGAACAAGGAACCGCGATAATATTGTCACGAGTAATTTAGGGGGTAGCGCGTTTATTTAAAGAATAACTTCTCAGATAAGAGCCTCGTCGCGATTAGTACAATGACGGGGTCTCAATGCTTCCTTTAATCTACCATTGGATGTTCTACTCGTGAGGACACGCCTTGTTTAGCGTGCCGGGGGGTAACTGAGGTAGACCGGGATCGCGTTACGTGGGGTAAGAAGAGATGATAAAGTAAGCACGTTTAGTTTATAACAATAACAATGTATTAACGATAAAACTTTAACAATAATTATTGGTCAGAAAAAATGAGATTCTATTATACCCGATTACGACGGTGCGCATGTTTTCTCGATTTGAGGTACTGTTTATAGGTCTTTGTTTACTGTCTTATAATTTATAGTTTTTCTTAAGGGTTGGGTTTTAAAGAGCACTAAGAGCTTTCACTGAACTTTTTAACTGACTATTTAGACACTTGTCTTTCTCAACACTCTGACAAACTTCTTGTCAAGACTTTACTATGGAGGTTGTGCAACCCCTGGCCCTAGCAGTCGTCAAGTGACTAACCGGTACCAAGTTGGGTAGGAAAGGAATGGAACCTAAAGCAGTCGTATGACTAACTCTAGGAGCGGATAGAACTCAGGAGGCAGTCGTCAAGTGACTAACCTTGGGAGCTGGAGGTGAGACTAAGTCTGATGAACTGAGGGTTCGGTAGCGTATTTATATAAAACAAAGTGATGATCATTGCATGCATAAGGTTCAAAGTCGCTCCCGTTGATTGCTCGCGTTGTTTATAGTTTGCCTTTAATGTTTATATAACAAACTCCAAGTTCAAGTTCAAACTTGCGACAGGGTGATATTTGTTTAGTAGCTTATGCATTTTAGTAGATTACAATATATATATTAGAAGAACAAATCCTGTTAGAGCAATGAATTCTCTTCTCTTTAAAGTTCTACAAGAATTTAACCGTTTACCTCAAAATTTACGTGTCTCTCCTTCATTGAAAACTTTTAAAAAAGGTCTAAATCTGGTTGTGTGGGTTTAGAATGTTTAAAATCTATGAATTGTCAAATAAATGAATATCTCTGGATTGTCAAATAAAATCTTTAAATATGATTTATGTATAGGCACATCTTGTGTATTAGGTACTATTATAATTTGTACATCTACTGTAAATTTAAACATGTTTTATGTATAAGCATTTCTTATGTATTAAGTATTATTATAGTTTGTATATTGTAAATTAGGATATATCCTATTTGAAATAAATAAATAAATAAATTTTTTAAATTAAGCAAACATTTTACTTACTGATATGCACGTAACATTCCAGATCCCAGGATTAATATACTTTATTTGATACAGCATTCTGGCCAATAAAAACAAGGAAACCAGAACGGAGCTTGAATAAATGGTAAATATTTGCACTGGCCTACCCAGCGTAAATGACGCTGGAATAAGTAGAATTAGAATGAAATATAAGGCGCATTTATCGTAGACACAAAGTAGCATGGCAAAGAATAGGACGACCCTTGGCATGTGAATTTCCAAAAACAAGTAGAGGAGGTTTAACATTTTGTACAGTTTTGTTACCCATTTTTCCACAACTGCTTTAAAGGTAATATCTGAAAAAAAAGCTTTATTATAACGGATTATAGAACAGCCCAAGATAAATAAATTACTATTAATTGATCCAAGACTTGCTGCATTTATTTATTCTAGGAAATCAAAATAACTTAATAGAGTATATTGCCTAACTGCAATCAATTGTTAAATTTGACAATTTAAGAAACTATCTGAATATGAAACATTATATCGCTGGATAAATAGTAATGTTTCTTAAATTCCTTAGGTAAGAAATTGCAACTGGGAAAACACGAATGCTAGAGACTCTTTTTTATAACGAGTTTAGAGGTGTTACAAAAAAAGGATAAAGCCTCTCCAAAATAATTTTGATTATATATTTATTGTAGCCAATCCACTAAATAAATCAGGATTCTAGATTCTTTTCATGACAAATATGCCACATTAATTTGTAATAGATAGAACTACGTATGTCCAGGTTCAAGGGTATAAAGTGACACTAAGTCCAATTTATTAGCTTTAACGAAGTTGAAATACCTAAAAATACTTTACGTTTCGAATGCGAATACGATACTTGTGTTTCCACGATCTTTTAATTGTGTTGCTTCAGCTCTAGTTAATTTGAATTTTAAAAAGGCTCGGTTACCTTTGCTGAAAACTAAAACTGACACTGGATAATTAAAAATTAATTAATTATGACAACATTACAAGCATATCATTTTAATTTTTTGTCAAAATACACCTAATCATAAATATAGAACTTAAGAATTTAGCGCTTCAGCCATTTTTTACCTAAAAACAAATTTAAAAATCAGTTTGTTATTGATCACTAGTGTATCCATTTTTATTCTTTTTTATTTGGGTTTGTTATGCTTGGGGTAAGTAATTCCCCGACTGTTGAGGAGGTGACGAACAGTGTAATACGTCAAATTTCTGTTTTTACCAAATTTTAATACATAAATGTCATCAGTGCCACTCTTATGTTTCGAATTTTGAACAATGCAAGAAAACATATTTTGGAGGCTTTTTTGTAATTGAATTTAAGGACTTCAAATACAACAACAACAATGTATATTTACATTTGATGTTCTTACCAGGGATAGACATAAGACCCAAGTGCCCATTATGACACAGCATAAATAAAGTATTTTGTAAAAGACGAACTTTGTCATGAAGAAAGGGAACGACAAGCATGTTTTGCACCGGGGCTAACTCCGCTTAGACCCGCTACTGGTTTCTTACATAGTGAGAATCTCAGTGAGGACTTTAATAAAATCAAATCAGACTGGAACATTATTTCTGCCCACAATCCTATTGCATTGTCTTTATGGTTTGTGGGTCATGCAAAGCGGTGAAATTTACATCATTTAAAGGTTATATGTTATCCGATCAGCTGTCATTTTATCATTTATCTCACTTTTCCTGTTTGTTCCTTTTCGGTGTATAATGCTACACTCAGTTGAAATCTTGCCACGTTTTTACACCCATAAAATTGCACAGTCATAAAAACCAAGCTAACTAATGTATTTCAGTTTCGATAAGGTCAATAAATTGGACTTAGTGACAATTTACCACATCTTAGAAACTTAAGTGGGGTAAAAGACGAATATTTGCCGTCAAAAGACAAATCGGCCACAATGGTTTAGAACATATCTACTACTAAGTTCTTACTGTCAAAATCGCTTAGTTCAAATCTGTAAGAGGATGATGTGGGATCATCTTTTTCACTCCTCTCCACAACAGCACCACCCTGCATTGAACTCTCATTCATCTCGTCATCGTCCTTCTCGTCTTCGTTTATTAAACTTGTGTTTTTAGGGTCCGATAACACCATAAAATCATCATGGAAATAATGCAGTTGAACCACAGTTATTATCACAAAGAAAGTAGGTGTTACCAATCTCACAAATAGCTGTTTGGTCTCGAATTTCTCAAGACCTATATCTAGTTGCCTAAAATTTTAAAAATTAAATAAAACTATAATTTAAATATTTATAGAATTTAAGTAAATTATACAACGTAAAAGCTTTTACTACCCACATTAAGTTATAAGATGCCGGATTCCTAGATAATTACTAGCTTTCAGAAAGCCACACTTGAAAATATGGAACTTATTAAATGTAACAACAGTTTAAATTGAGATAGAAAGCCTATCCCATATACTGTACTGGTTGATCGAGCCTAACGGGAAAGATTCCCAGAATCAGTTCTTTTTGATTCCTCTTGATGACACAAGGTCATGTTCGTTTCAAAACTACAGATAGGACCCAAAAATCTGCTGTTGATATTAAGGATGCAAACTAGTTCACATAGAAAGAATTTGTATTATTTCTGAAGGATGCAACTGGCGACCCTCTATTATAGATCAATAATGTTATAATGAAACCAATAGCGAAATAAAGCTTTGAAATTGGACCTTTCTCAGCTTCTCGAATGTTTTTACTGTTTTATTGCTTTCTCTAATTTTGAAACGAACTATAGGTAAACTATAAGTTTAGTTTATAAGCATTATCCTGGTTGATGGACAAAAGAAGTTCCTAGAATCAGTCCTTTTTGGTTATGCTTAATTAAGCAGGCAGTTAACAAAATCAGAATTAGTTGATTATAAGTTTAGTTTTAATCATCGCCTGATGATGCTAACATGGCTGGCGAGACTCGCGTCGAGTGTAAAAAAATTCCGTTTCGGTATTGTAGATAAAACTGTGTTGTAATTTGAAAAAGTCATGTGAAAATACAGAATAGATTTATACACTGGAAGGTAAGCAAGCAAAAATTAATATTTTTTTTCTGTGCACAAATAGTTTGCTATTTTATTATTGAAGTGAAACTTCTTTAGCGAGCTAAAACAGAGTTTTATCCACAATACCGAAACAGAATATTTGCACTCGACGCGCGTTTCGCTAACCATGTTAGCATCATCA
>MU183816.1:0-20963 GCA_016904865.1 Pissodes strobi
AAATATAAACTTCGCGATATCAAGTTTTGACACGACACGCCATCGCCATCACAAAATATTTTATTACCGGAAAACCGAAAGAGCTGGCCCAACCAAACTTTAGTACAAAGAGGTGGGTTACGAGTACAATATAGCAAGCAATAGCATCAATTCAAAAATGTAGAATAATTGGTGATTGTTGAAGTGGAAACTATGCCGGTTTGTGTACTTATATGCAATTATGACAGAAGTGTTTCAATGAGATCGTAGCTCAATAGTAGAGGGTTCGCCCAGTATGTGAAAAATATCGAGGCGCCTCCAATAAATTTGTTTAAAAATGTTGTCTAGTTTTAAATATCGGTCTGTTGAAGTTTTCATTTCTGTCGTGCAATCTTAAGTACACACCGTTTTCTTGGTTGGCTTTACTATGTTCTAGGGAATATCAGCCTGATGTTTTATCTAATACCGTACATAAAGGAAAAAACATTTATCATGCTCTTAATCTCTTCTTCTTAAATAACTGAAACGTTTCATAACCAGTCCAAATTCCAGATATGAAATGCAACAATCACCAAAGCATTTAAATCCTGTAACATTTTTATCGCCATTATAATTTCTATTGCTTAAATTCAAACACGTTCACATGGCTTAATCCATTACATATACATGTACAGCTCACATGCGAATCACGACCACCGATCTCCATATATGGATAAGCACAAACCGTCTGCAAGCGTCGAAAAATCGTACCAATCATGGGGAAAAAAACCGGGTTCTGCGTCGGACAGAACTGAAAATAGGATAATTTTACTCATGCGCACAAACACCGAGAAGCGACAGAACGAAATCAGCTCATAAAGCTTTTACAGTTCGGTAATCAAAAATATTATCAAATTTCTCTGACCTTGCTTGTTGCTTGCGCTTGAAATAATTCTTTTTTCTAACTCCTGGACATCTAGTTTAGTTTATTATTATAATAGTTCGTTATTAGTGTATTTTGTTAGTGTATAAGTTGGTGTCGACGTTAGGAATATGATTTAAAGACAAAAGACCTTAAAAGACAATGGCGTCAACTGCCAAGGTCAAAGAAAATACTCAACGGTGTTTGATTTAAGTAAGTATGATTTTCTTTTAAGGATAACTGCAGCATTACATACAAAATATGGGAATAATATCTTAAAAAGGGTTTATTTACTGTCACGATGCATAAATAGCAGTGAGTTTATTCAGTTTTATCATTTTGTATTAAAAGAGACTTCTTATAGGTAGGATGGATTTTAATTCACTTTGTTGAGGAGCTTTGAGTTTTTTTTTAGATCCTTAAATGGGTAATTGTTCCCCATACTTGTTTCTGCTATTTTAAAAGATTTTTAAAAATTGTTTTACATACTACATATATGGGTTCAATAATAGAAATGATCCGTGGGGGAGCTTTAATTTTTTTTCCAATATTTACCCCTTTCTTTTATAAATTTAGGACAGAAAAGTGTAGTGAGTGACGTAAAGTACAATTTGTATGTCTTTTCTATCTGTAAAGCTAAAGAAAAAATAAAAGAAGGGAGTAAAAATTGGAAAAAAATGTTAAAGCTTCCCCCACGGATTATTTCTATATTGAACCTATAGAACAGTCTGTAAAATATTTAAAAAAAAATCTATTAAAATAGCAGAAACAGGTATACGAAACAATGAGGGAGTTTCATCAATTTTTCGATAGCCCATGAAAACTAAGTGGACACGTGTTTTTTCTTTTTTTCATAAGGCGAAAAATGAGGCAGATACGCCTTGAAATGTGCTTATGACGTCACAATACACATGAGTTATTACGTCACACCATGCATAGTATATCTATATATACAAAACTAAAAACTGGCATAGCTCTCGTAATATTCATATTTAGTGGAAATAAAAAAATACTTATCGATTTTTTTTCACTGTTGTAATAAAAAATAATCAGTTTAATTTCTCAGGAATCTTCCTAATTACTCTTAAATGTTTTAAGGTTTTCATGAGCATTTAGACGTGTGTATAGTCTTAAGAATTTTGTATCTTGGTACATACTACCTACATATTTTGTATTATTGGCTTTTTCCAAATAGACTACTACTACTACCTAATGTAAGTTAATGTAAATAAAACGTTTATATAATGATGTTTTGTTTTAATACACCTTTCTTTGCCCCAAAGTTATTTTAGCTATTCAATGCAACAAAAATTCATATTTAAAAAAACTAAAAAAAGGTGTATTTCTTGCCTACAGATTGTGGAATGTAATGTGTGAATGCAAAATACTTTAACATTACAAATCTCTTTTAAAAGTAGTACCTATTCAAGACTAACTTAAAGAGAAAGTAAAATTTAAGGCAAACGCATATAAAAAGGGTTTTATTAGGAGGTGCTTCCATTTTTTAATATTTTTGAATCAAAGGGATGATTTTAAAAAATATGTATATTTGAAAATTTACAAGTTTCAGTGCTGCGCCTGTGTTACACCAGATTTTACAGTATAAATCACTCAAATTTTCTTGGTCATAAAATCATTTTGGGCAAACTAGTTAATGTTTTTAACAAAAAAATGCATGCCACATATAAAGAATGTAAAAATTAGGTAGGTACCAAAATATTTGGTAGTATTTTTTTTGCATACCTATCAACGGTTTATTCCTTAAACATAATTATATACTTACTGTCATATTTTTACATTTTTTAATTGGTTTTTGTGTCGCCCAGGGACGAGGAAAGAAATAGTTTTATTTTTTTTTGTCTCCAAAACAAAGCAAGATTCGGAAAACATAGCAAAAGTTGTATATTTTATCGGTTGGTCTATTCTATTTCTTTTAAAAACCAATGGCTTGCAATTTTTGTGTTAAATATATCATCTATCAACTTGCTTTTAATTTTTTGGTAATATATACAACGACAAAAATATTTTTCCAAATTCTTAAAATCCGCACCTGTCGCTTATTCGCGGCCATGCGGTGATGAAGCACGTGGAATCGATCGATAACCTGCTAATTGAAACTGCGCAGTCTCAGAATTACCTTCTTTTGTTTACATCTGAAGGCGCATGAATCAGTATGATTTGGATCGCTTTGTGCTTATTCATATATGGAGATCGGTGATCACGACCAATTACCTGATTGCAGTTACGACAAAGGACGTTTTACACATCCATTAATGGTGCGGAGGCTATGTTGAAGGGTGTTGGTGAATCGGTTCCCGACAGGTGGCAAATAAAAGGGTAGTTTGAAACACCTGTTAATAATATGTAAATTGGTTCCCAAACCCAAAAAGGTCGTTGGTAGATTGGTTCCCTTAACAAATTGAGGGTATCATAAATAATTATATTGGGGGTGTGAAGGAATTGTATAGATATTGAAGTTTTAGTTTGCATCTTTGTTCTGTGGCTATCACTTGGGTTTAAAGTTGTGTTGTATTTTCGTCATGAATTTCGAAATAATTTCAAGTGAGTTAGGAAAACAGTTAATAGTTATTAATAACTATAAATATGGTTTCCAAAAGCCCCTTGTAACTGGTGAGAAGCGATGGACTTGCACAAATAGAAAGTGCAAATCATTTGTTCATACTTTGGGCGAAGGTGACAATAATATAACTATTACAAAACATATACAAGAACATTCCCATGATACCGTGGGGGGATTTAATCCGTCAAATCGTTAATACTGCCTGCAAACAAAAAGCTGTAGAGGACCTATCCGAAAAACCTGCGAAGATTATTCGCAGAGTGCTTCAAGAAAATCTGCCATCCACAATTGATACATCTGACGTTGCTTGTGTCCGAAGAAACATCTATACTGCTCGTAGAAAAATTCAGCCAAGTTTACCGAAAAACATCCAGGAAACTTTTGACTTCCTTGACAAGGCAAACATCCAAACTTGTAGGGGTGAGCAGTTTTTACATTGTAACAGTAGAATTGAAGATATAGTGATATTTTCGTGTCAATCTAATATTCAGATGTTAGAAAAAGTGACACATATTTATTTAGGTGGTACGTTTAATTACTGCACACAGCTTTTCTGACAATTTTTTACTTTACATGGTTATTGTAACGGGCATTAATTCTTTCATTGTTACCAAATAAGCGAACAGAAACGTATAAAAATCTGTTGATCTTAATAATCAATATTTGTAAGGATAATGGTATTACATTAAGAAGTTCGAAAATAGTTATTGATTTTGAGCAAGCCATCAATAAAGCAGTGGTGCACATTTTTCCTTCAGTAGAAATAATCCGGTGTCGGTTTCACCTTGCCCAATCGTGGTATAGAAAAATTCAAGAATACGGCCTTACACCCGAATATAGAAACAAACATTCTGAAATTGGTAGATGGCTACGAATGACTTTTGGTCTTACATTTTAAGTCCTTATGATGATAGCGACTGCTTTGTTTTTGATTTACTTGCGATAGCACCAACAGACGAAAATGTTCAAAAGTATTCAGATTATTTAATAGATAATTATATAACACAAGATTCTTTCTGCCTGTGAATCTTTTCACAAACATTTCAATGCGTCTTTTTATAAAACACATCCTATCATTTTTATTTTTTTGGAAAAACTTTAAGAATTTCAAACTGAAAATTATGTAAAATTACAAAGCGTCAATATTACGGCTAAAATACATAATAGTAAAGTCAAGAACCGCCAAAAATTTATAAGAAAATGACAGAATCTTATTCCAAAAGGAAATTAGTTATTAAATGTGTTTCTTTTCACTGTGCTGCAGTTACCAACTAAAGATTGAAATTAGGAAAGTTATTATTTTGTATTAGTTGCTATTTTTAATGTAGAACACTATGCTGTATGTTGTATAATAAACAGATTTATAAAAATCAAACCGTGCTTTATTAGGTAAATCTCGGGAACCAATTTACACATAAACGTCAGGTAAACTAGAAATGTTGGGAACCAATTTACACATAAAATCAAGTCAACAAAAAATATTGGGAACCAATTTACTAATTGTGTTTGACCCTTCTTAGTTCGGGAACCAATTTACATGTACCCATGTTGAACACATCACCATAAAAATTTTCGAGCCCGTGGAGACGCTTATTTATTTTAAACAAATTCCGGCAATATTGTATTTTTTATAAGGTCTTGCTACGCGGTAAAGTCTTTGGTTATTTTAATTACTCATTGAAATAATTAAGACGCTAGCTTTTTTGTTGAATCAAAGTTTTAATAATTATTTGCACTTCGGAGCTCGTATAAACGAAAATACAATATTTGTTTGTTCGATGAATGCTTCTTGGAATACGAGTACTGTCATTGTAAAAGTGCCGAATTTGTACCAGCGGAAGTATCAGAGAAGAGTTCAGGTATCAGGGAATTCGTCTCCTAGATTTTCAAGCAATAATGAGGCATAAAATTGATCTTCATTAGTCTCAAATTAATCTTTTCCTATGTCGCAGGAACCATCTGATTTTCTCAGGGTCAGATATTTAGTACAATACTATTATTTTTGCAATGCGAGATTCTTGCACTTGTTAATATGCATGTTAAAAGTAATGCCATACTTTGATAGAATCGAATTTTCAAATGGTTTTTTTGGTATTGTTAAATAATAAGTCTTCACTTTACAAACTATCACAATGTATCAATGTCTTATTTTCTTTTAAAGCAAAATAATATATTCAACGAGCATGTATGTATAACAGCCATTATATGCGAGTCGAATACTGTACTTTATATGCTAATTTCTTTCTTTCAAAAAATTCGACAAACTAAGTTTACGACGAACCGATCGATTTTTTGCAAACATTGAAAATAATATAGGTTCTTTGGAATCGGTGTAAAGTTAATGAGTTATCTTTAATTAATAGCTATTTATGTAACAAGTTGAGGAAAGAGTGTGTTTTAAGCACGGTACGCAATAATGCGTCGAGTGTTTATGAACACTTGATATTTTTATGGTTTTATTTGTATTTTTAAACATTTTCCAAGTGGGCAGGCAATCACTTTCTGAGGTATTGTTTATGTATTGCATAATGTCGAGAGTTCAATGTCGCGGGTCACCGTATTTCCTAAAAAGTTTTGCCAAAAATGAGTGATAATGACGAGTCTTTGGATATTGAACAAACTGATGAAGCTGCGCTATCTATGCTAGTGCCCGAAAATCGAAAATACCTACAACTTTGAGACCTCAGCCAAAGAAAAGCATACTGAGAATTTTACAGAAAAGGTATGACTAGCCTATTTCTGAAACTATCCATTACGTCAAGCAAATTTACACACCTAATTGTATTTTTAAAAAGGAAAGCTTCCGGATATCAGCCAAAGAAAACAAAAATATTTACAAAGCTGGAAATAGAACGCTTTATGAAACAAGCGGATGATAAAGAGTTCCTGTTCTTTTAATCGTTGGAGTATTTGGAGCACGTACGGGGATGAAATTTTTGACAGTAAATGTCACTAAAGATTGCCAGCCATTTATTAGCATCAAAATTTCGAACTCAATAACTCATGTTCCAAGAATGTTTACGATTACTGAGGGATCAATAGATGATATCCATTTTTTTTACCTATTTTTGGTAAGCACGCAAAACATCTTCCACTCAATACGACACATAAGCGATTTGTCTTGACATATTCAAGTAAGGCTGGCAGGAACGTCAAACTGGTGAGAGGAGTTTGATTACGGGGAGTGACGCCCCCGCCATTCCGAGTTACCATGGGATATGGCACATCAAATCCCATCGTCCTCCCCCAGGCTGGAGAACACCAAAGTACAAAGTCTGGGGCCGATCAATGACGGTTTGTGACAAGAGGGGCTGCATTGTATTGGCTGGCAGGAACGTCAAACTGGTGAGAGCAGTTTGATTACGGGGAGTGACGCCCCCACCATTCCGAGTTGCCATGGGATATGGCTCATCAAATCCCATCGTCCTCCCCCAGGCTGGAGAATACCAAAGTACAAAGTCTGGGGCCGATCAATGACAGTTTGTGACAAGAGGGGCTGCATTGTATTGGCTGGCAGGAACGTCAAACTGGTGAGAGGAGTTTGATTACGGGGAGTGACGCCCCCGCCATTCCGAGTTGCCATCGGATGTGGCCCATCAAATCCCATCGTCCTCCTCCAGGCTGGAGAACACCAAAGTACAAAGTCTGGAGCTGATCACTGGGGAGTGATCCAACAAACCCCATTTTTACCCCTGTCAGACTAGGGACCGCCAAAGGAATGAGTCTGAGGCCGATGCTTCGAGTGGAAGCGGCCCTAGGTGGTAGATGCATAAGCCTACTCGCATCGTCCGGTGAAAGACCACCCCACCAGAATTGGGAAGCGCTAAGTGGTTTTCCCAAATCACGTTCCGCTTTCGCGCTGGTGGTCCCGGGTTCCACAGTAGGAATATATGGACATGATGGTGCTTCCAGGATCAAAATATTCCGGAAGTAAACTCCCCGGCCATTCGGATCTCCGGGCGCTGGGTGGCCCTGGGAGCCCTTCATTCCGCATTTCACATACAGCAAAGATACCGAACCAATTTAGAATAGATTTCTGCAACATAAGAGGCCTAAATACAAACATAAATTCGGTACACCAACATCTACAAGCAAATAGACCACACATATTAGCCCTCACAGAAACACAAGTATGTTCTACAACAACAACAGTGAACTACCTCTATCCTGGTTACGACTTACATACCAGATTTAGATATAAGTTCGGAATATGCATTTTTGTCCGAAGCGACCTTTCATGTCAACGCGAGGAAACACTCGAACCGAACAACCTTGACGTCATGTGGCTCAAGTTCACCGCCAAGGGATTAACCAAGTTTATATGTTGTCTCTATCGCCCTCCGAGCGATAGAGCCTACCAAAGCTTTTTTTCAACACTAGCTACCACTTTTGACTCAATACAGGTCGATCACCCCAGTTCAGAAATAATCGTTCTGGGAGACTTCAATGCCCACAACACCAACTGGCTCAAACATCACAACAAGACCGACAACGAAGGTAGAGAAGCTGAAGCATTTGCCATCAGCTGCGGGCTTACTCAACTTGTAGACGAACCAACTCGAATCTCAGAGAGGGGCGAATTCGCCGCCCTCCTGGATCTTTTTCTGACCACCAATCCTGACCAGTACAAGGTTACAGTTGGTCCGCCATTAGGTACCTCCGACCACAAACTTATTACAACGGTTTGTGAATTGCCACCCATACAGAAGGATCCACCATTGCCTCGCAAAATCTGGCATTACAATTCTGCAAACTGGGACGATCTAAGGCAGTTCTACCTAGATTTTCCTTGGCTCGACGTCTGCTTTGCCACTGACGACCCTTCAGACTGCTGCGAAGAGGTCATGCAAGTAATCTCCTCAGGAATGGAAGCATACATCCCAAATTCCATCAAGTTACCATCAAAAGGAAAGCCCTGGTTCGACAAAAGATGCGAAAGAGCTGTAGGAAGGAAACAACAAGCCTATAAGTACTGGCAGCAAAATCAGACCGCTGAAAATCGCAATTATTTTATCGAATCGAGAAACGAGTGCAAGCGTGTGATCGACGAAACTAAGGACAAACACAATCAAAGGATCAGGAATAAACTTTTGCAATGCCCCAGTGGTTCCAGGAATTTCTGGTCGGTAGCAAAGGCAGTAAGTAACAACTTTACAAAAACGTCTCTCCCACCTTTGACGGACGAACGTGGCATCACGGCGACTACAGCCAAGGAAAAGGCAAACATGCTCGCCAAAATGTTTTCATCGCACTCTACCTTAGACGTGCCTCAAGGCAAGACTCTCCCCACTATACCGAACATCAACACTACCATGGCAGAAGTCAAGTTTTCTCACCGTGATATTCGCAAAATCCTTAAAGAACTAGATACGCAAAAGGCATCAGGACCGGACGGAATACCTGCCATCGTGCTAAAGAACTGCGCCAACGAACTAACACCCGTTTTTTCCAGGCTTTTTTCTCTTTCTTACAGAAAAGGGATTTACCCATCCTCTTGGAAAGTCGCTCGAGTGCAACCTGTTCCAAAAAAAGGCAAGAAAACCACGCCCTCAAACTATCGCCCAATTGCCTTGCTTCCAATAATCTCCAAAGTCATGGAACGTGTAGTCAACCAGCAACTACTCAAGTACCTCGAGAGCAACAGAATAATCAGCGATAATCAATACGGCTTTCGCAAAGAGAGATCGACAGGAGATATATTGGCCTATGTCACTCATATATGGAGTAGGGCAATTGAAAACTACGGAGAGTCTCGAGCGATTGCGTTGGATATTTCAAAGGCATTCGACAGAGTTTGGCATGACGGACTGCTCAACAAACTGCCGTCCTTGGGACTGCCCGCCTCTCTCTGCAGCTGGCTGGCCAGTTTCCTTAAGAACCGATCCCTACACGTTGCGGTCGATGGACACATCTCGGACACATTCACCATCAACGCGGGCGTGCCTCAGGGCGCAATACTTTCACCAACTCTGTTCCTCATTTATATTAATGACCTGCTGATCGAAACGAATAATCCTGTTTACAGTTTTGCAGATGACAGTACCCTTGTCTCCCACTTTAGATCAGAAAAACCCTTACCAGCGACTGGGACTCATCACCGCAGACAGGAGCAGATTACAGCAATTAATCAAGACCTGGAGAAAGTTCAAACTTGGGGCGACCGAAATTTGGTCCAGTTCAATGCAGCAAAGACCCAAGCAGCAACGTTTACTAAGAGGGCCAATACAGCGGGCCCTGACATCATTATGGCAGGATCGACCATTCCTTCATCCTCGTCAATCGGGCTGCTGGGTGTCTCGGTCAACAGCAGTATGTCATGGCATGACCATGTTGCTAACATCGCAAAATTAGCCTCCCAGAAGCTTGGTGCGCTATTTCGCAACAAAAAACTCTATACACCGCAGCAGTTGCTCTTGCTGTACAAAGCGCAAATAAGACCGTGCTTAGAATATTGCTCACATATCTGGGGTGCCGCACCAAAGCATACCCTAAAGCTGCTGGATTCCATTCAGAAGAGGGCTGTGCGTCTCGTCGGCGATCCGGAGTTGACCCGGAATCTGGATAGTCTGGAACATCGCAGACATGTGGCCGAGATGTCCCTGTTTTACAGATACTTTCACGGCAGATGTTCCCAAGATTTGGCCCGCATAATCCCGCCCCTGGCAACTCCTGTCAGACAGTCCCGACAGACGGCAGGAGCGCACCAGTTCGTCGTACAACTAGAAACACCTAGAACATCGCTTTACCAGAACTCCTTTGTCTGGCGCACTGCATCACTGTGGAACTCACTTCCAGGACATCTGTTTCCCACTAATTACAACCTACAAACATTCAAGAACCGTGTCAATCAACATCTTCGCACACACACCGCTCGTCGAGCGCCATAGGATCTCCCTTTAGTGTGTGTGCCACTGCCATAAAAAAAAAAAAAAAAAAATAAATGCTGTACCCGGCCAGTTGGAGTCATTACAATTTGGAGGTATCCAAAAGATAGTGAAGTGCCTTGGAATCTCCAACTTACTCCTTACTCACTTACACCGTAGCGCTACAGCCCCTGGTACGGTTTGGCGGACGCGACGACTTCCCTCCGTTTGACTCGATCGGTCATAAGCTACGTACCATTCTCGAAGCCCAGTTTTCTCAGACATGCAGGACCTGCAGCAAGGTTGTCTCGCCATCTTAGTCTAGGTCTTCCAAGTGGCCTTTTCCCCTTTGGGGTTTTCTGCCGTACCAGTCGTATAAGCCTATTCTCGGGTTGTCTACGCATGTGTCCTGCCCATCTCAGCCGTTGTGCCTTTATTATGTTGCACAGATCTGCATTCGTTTTGCTTCTGTACTGCTGCGTCTGTGGATCCTTTGTCGGGCTGTATATTTTCTTAAGTATTTGCCTTTCGAATCTACGGATGACCTCCTGATTTCGTACCGTTAGCGTCCACGATTCGCAGCCATACATGATGACAGGTCTGATGACAGTTTTGCATACTTTGATTTTGGATCTCCTATAGTAACTTCTGTGGATCCAAGTATGTTCTATGTTAGAAGCAGTTGTTTGCGGTTTTTAGTCGGTACTTTATTTCCTCTTGTCGGCTGTAATGATCGAACCCAGGTACTTGAACTGTGTGACGTTTTCAGAATTGTACTCATTCATCGTCACATTTTGTCCCACTCTTCCTCTGTCTGTCCTAGAGATATGCATGTATTTGGCCTTGCCTTCGTTGATCCTTAGACCCATTTTAGATGTCTCATATTCCAGTTTAATAAACGTTTCTTTGCTATTTATTAGGCTACTTTCCACCAAGTCAATATCGTCTGCATAAGCAAGTATTAATTGCCAACCACTCATTTGGATGTGCTTTATTTCGAGTGTAGAGTCCCTTACTACCTTCTCTAAGGTAGTATTAAAAAGAG
Source organism: Pissodes strobi (assembly GCA_016904865.1). Classification (NCBI taxonomy): domain Eukaryota; kingdom Metazoa; phylum Arthropoda; class Insecta; order Coleoptera; family Curculionidae; genus Pissodes; species Pissodes strobi. Next base: position 11,370 of record MU183816.1, read on the forward strand.
TCGGGGAGAGCGTGTCACCCTGCTTCAGTCCCGTATTTATCCTGAATACGTCCAACATATCATTCCCAACTTTTACTCTGCATCTGGCACAAATTCTGGTTAGTCTTATAATTTTCTGAGGTATCCCGAATTCTGCCATTGTCTCCCAGATCTTAACTCTTTTCACACTATCATAGGCCTGTTGAAAATCTATAGACAGCTGGTGAGCTGTCTATTAAATTCCCAGCATTTTTCTAGTAGTCACAATTAGACGTGAACAATTGATCGGTTGTTGATCAGTTTGTTTGAAAGCTAGTCACCTATTATTTCCTCTGTGACAAGGGTACTTATCGACAGGATTTTATTTCATAGAACTTTGTATACTACGTTTATAAGCAATATCCTCTATATTTTTTGCATACCATTCTGTCTCCTTTTTTTGTAACAGGGATTATTATACTTTCTTTCTAGTCTTCTCGGATCTTCTCGTTTTTCCAGATACTTATTATGAGTTCGTGTAGTTGGGATGTTACTGTGTTTTCGGCGTGTTTTAAGTGTTCGGCGATTATCGTGTATTTACCAGGAGATTTGTTTTTTTCGACTTTTTTATAACATTCTCAATGTCCATTCGAGAGGAGTATTCGCAAATATGTTCTATATTGTTGTGGAGGATTCATTTTTACCTTGAAATTGATTGCCTTTGGCTCCACAAATGATTACGCTTATTTTGAATTGGTATAGAGCCTCTTCGGCTCTGGCTCCAGGATGTAAACTGCACAAGTGCTAGTTTAGTGACCCTAATGAATTACCTACGTCTACGTTTCGATAGGCAAGTCTGCTATCGTTATTAAGACAAAGAAACTAAAAATGAAAATGGTTAGCAAATACAATAAAATAGTAAAAAGCTCATGCAGATTGTCAATCTTTGAACTGACTTTGACAAGATGACAATTATAATGCCATATTTAATTACTGGTAACTAGTCTTTATTGTGATATTTAGGTGTTATTTGGTAAATTAATTTGTTTTTGAAGTTTTATATATCTATAATTTGCGGTTATTCGCTTAGGAAGAATTTAATGATTTTTGTTGAAAGGATTAGTTAATTTTTAAGTGTCCCTTATTAACTTCAGTTTTTAGCAAAGGTAACCAAGTCCTATTAAAACTAACAGAAGTTGAAGCAACACATTCATCTTTATTTCATAAAATTAAAGCACTTTCTTTAATTTTACGTTTTTTAGATGAAGGTTCCTTTGCTAAAATACTTGAAGCGTTCCATTGTATTCTGTGATTGTTATCAAATGCATGTTGACAAATATGTGATTTGTGGAATTGTGCATTTCTAATATAAGTTTGGTGTTCTTTTATACGTTTTGGTAATGGTCTACAGGTCTCACCTATATAAAATTTATTACATTCACATGGTATTTTATAGATAACATTTTTAGTAGTTTCATTTTCATTAAGTGGTTTTGTTTTTGTTAGTTTGGATCTAAGGGTGTTTGCTGTTTTGAAAATGGTACGAATGTTAAATTTATTACCTATTCGTTTTATTTCGTCTGATAAACCAGGAATATAAGGAATAAAGAGGTTCGTAATAGGTCTATTTTAATTTTGTCTGATATTTGGTTGTTCAAATTCTATAAAGCATTTTTGAATGAAATCAATAGGATAGTTATTATGCATCAAAACATTGTTCAAAAATTCTTTTTCTGTGTTGAAATTTTGATTATTACAAATTATTTTCTTTCGATCATATAGACTTTTTACGACCCCCTTTTTGACCATTATTGGGTGATTTGAATTAAAATTTAAATATCTGTTTGTATGTGTAGGTTTTCTGTATATTTTTGTTTCGAAACTATCAAGTCTTTTTTTATAAGAATGTCAAGAAATGAAAGTTGTTCATTAATTTTTCTTTCTATAGTGAATTTGATTGTGGGTTCTTTGGTGGGGTGAAAAAATGTCATCTATATAACGCCACCACATTAAAGGTTTATATTGATAATTTTCAACAAAATTTAATTCAAAATTTTCCATAAAAATATTACTTAATAAAGGTGATAAAGGCGAACCCATAGCCATACCATTGTTTTGTTGATAGTAATTGGTATTGTATTGAAAATAAGTAGTTTTTACGCAAAAAGTAAGTAATTCGAGTATTGTGTCAATATTAAGTTTTGTACGTTCACCAAGAGTATCATTTTCTAATTTATTTCTTACAATATTTAAAGTTTTATCAACAGGTACGTTGGTAAATAGACTAACAACATCAAAACTTACCAGAGTATCGTTAGGATTTTAATTAATTTGTGATTGTGGATTAAGAATGTTGAGTAGATAATAGATATTTAGCAATGGGGTGTGTTGGTGAATTTATACAGCTGATTATTGGACGTAGAGGAATATTTAGTTTATGTATTTTTGGCACTCCATAAAAATGAGGTGTTTTACTATTGTGTGGTGTCAGTTTGAATCTTTCTATGTCATTGAATTGATTTTTGTGTTTTTTTTTTAACATATTGTATATCTGTCTCTCAATACGGTCTGTTGGATCTTTATTTAGTATCGAGTAATTACCGTCATTTAAAAGAGACATTATCTTTTCATCGTAAGTAATGCAATTCATTATTACGGTTGAATTACCTTTATCGGCTGGTAGAATTTTAATAGTGTTATCTCTTTTTAATGATTGTAATGCTCTTTATTCTGTGTATGTTAAGTTTTGTTTTATTTTAAATGGTTTTTCTATTGTTATTTTAGTTCTAATTCTAAATTCGTCTTTATGTTCTTCTGGCAAGTTATGTGTTGTTTCTTCAATTGCTGAAATGATATCAAACTTAGGAACGATTTTAGGTGTAACTGAGTAATTTAAACCTTTAGAAAGAACAAGTTTATCAACATCGGATAATACTCTATCAGACAAATTGATTACAGTTTTTTCAATAAAGTCGTTATTTTTGGCAATAGAAATTTCTTTGTTTAATTTTTCTTGAATGAGATTATTAAATTTATTTATATGAATACGTTTTTGTTTATCAAAATTTATTAAATAACTATTATGAACACAGTTACAAATATGATTGAAATCTATAGGTAAAATTTGGTTTTGCAAGTTTAGTTTTAAATTATTAATTTCTATTTGAATTTTATATTTATTAAATCAATGAAACTGTAATATTTCTCGTAACAGAGCATTACTTGCTCTTTCTAAGATTTTTATGGTTTTTTGGTTGTTGTATGGTGCTTTAAGTCTTAAACCTTTAGGAATCAAGTTATTGTTTTTGCATTTGTGTAAAAAAGTTAAACTGTTTTCAAAACGCAATAGCTTTTTATGTTTATTTTCCAAATCTCTAATAATAGAACAAATATTAGGCCCATACCTTTGATGTAAATATGTAAATATGTTCTATATTGTTGAGGAGTATTCGTCTCGCACTCCCGCAGTTTGGAGGCTCTCCGGTTCTTCGTCATTTGTATGGCCCTGGTTAAGTGGTTGTTGAAAGTACTCTTTCCATGTTTGCATCATTTGATCTTGTCTGGGTAATAGATCTCCGTTGTTGTCCTTGATCATGTTGGTTCTGGATCTAAAGCCATTTTTTCTGGTCCTTATTGTCTTATAGAATTTCCTGGTGTTGTGTCTTCCATCAACTTCCAGTTCCTGCAGCTCCTGATCTTGTTGTTCTCTTTTTTCCTTCTTAGTAGTTTATTAGCCTCTCTTCTTAGTTGTCTAAATTTACTATTATTGTCTTCAGTAGTATCCTGTATCATTACTAGCCTTGCAGTGTTTCTCTCCTTAAGTACCCTCTCACATTCCGAGTCGTACCAGTGGTTTCTATTTTTGTTTCTTGACTTTACTCCCATAGCCACACTTGCTGTCCCTGTGATTGCTTCGGATAGTACTTTTCATCTCTTGTCGATGTCATCTGTATTTGTAATTTCTTGGCTTCTGTGCTCTGTTTTTTGTTGCATCCCACTGTTGGCATTGTTTGGATTGCACATTTTTGAGCTTGATATTCTAATTCTCAGCTTTGCTCTAACAAGAAAATGATCCGAGTTCGCGTCTGCCCCTCGATAGCTTCTCACATCCAGAATGACTCTTTATGGATATCTTTATGCTCTATGTTGGGGTTTGGAACCTTCGCCAACATGCAGTAAAACAGAGTTTTATCCACAATACTGGGTCAGTCTTAATCATCTCCTGATGATGCTAACATGGTTAGCGAAACGCGCGTCGAGTGCAAAAATTATGTTTCAGTATTGTGGATAAAACTCTGTTTTAATCTTTATGCTCATACATTGTAGATTTAACTATGAGGTTGTTAGATGCTGCTAGTTATGCAAGTCTTAGCCCATTATCATTTGAGACTATATGTAGGCTTTTTGTATCCACGTGGGACCTTAATGCCGTTTCTCTTCCTAACTTTGCATTAAAATCTCCTAAGATAAGTTTCATATCCTGTTCAGGTAGTGCGCCTATTTTGCTCTAAAGGGTGTCGTAGAACTCGTCTTTCACTGTTTCATCTTTGTCTTCGGTTGGTGCATGTACGGGACAGTAAGGAGTGGTTATAGAATGTTCCCTTCATCCTTAGGTAGGTAGCATAATCGTTTGCTAAGGGGTTCAAATTTTAGAACTGAGCTCAGCAGGTTTTTCTTAATTGCAAAGCCGGTACCGAACTGATCCATGTTCTGGCTGTTACCGCTATAGAAGATAACAGAGTTTTCTATATTTATATATCCTGAGCCTGGCCATCATATTGTAATCTACTAAAATGCATAAGCTACTAAACAAATATCACCCTGTCGCAAGTTTGAACTTGAACTTGGAGACTGTTATATAAACATTAAAGGCAAACTATAAACAACGCCAGCAATCAACGGGAGCGACATTCAACCTTAAGCATGCCATGTCATAACTTTTTTTTAGTATAAATACGCTAACAAACCCTAAGTTCTTCAGACTTTGGTCTCACCTGTAGCTCCCATGGTTAGCCATTTGACGACTCCATCCGCTCCTAAAGTTAGCCATACGACTGCTTTAGGTTCTAGTCCTTTCCTTCCAAACCCGGTACCGGTTAGCCATTTGACGACTGCTAGTACCAGGGGTTTTACAACCTCCATAGTAAAGTCCTGACAAGAAGTTTGTCAGAGTGTTGAGAAAGACAAGTGTCTAAATAGTCAGTTAAAAAGTTTAGTGAAATCTCTTAGTGCTCTTAAATAAAACCCAACTCTTAAGAAAAACTATAAATTATAAGACAGTAAACAAAGACCTATAAACAGTACCTCAGATCGAGAAAACATGCGCACCGTAGTAGTCGGATATAATAGAATCTCATTTTTTCTGGCCAATATTTATTGTTAAAGATTTATCGTTAATACATTGTTATTGTTATAAACTAAACGTGCTTACTTTATCATCTCTTCTTACCCCACGTAACGCGGTCCCGGTCTACCTCAGTTACCCCCCGGCACGCTAAACAAGGCGTGTCCTCGCGAGTAGAACATCCAGTGGTAGAATTAAAGGAAGCACTGAGACCCCGTCATTGTACTAATCGCGACGCGGCTCTTCTCTGTGAAGTCATTCTTTAAAGAAACGCGCTACCCCATAAACTACTCGTGACAATATTTCCTGTAGAGCACTGACATCCATTTTCAGCAGCTCAATCTCTTTTACTGTAGGTACTGACCGCCGCGCCGCACCCGTCCTATACCAGCTACGTATATTCCAACTTCCGATATTCGCTATTCCTTTTCCTTGCCTTGGTCGTCTTTGTTTATCCATCCTGATCCGAGACTTATCATGCGTCTTTACAACCGTGGTATTTTTTATGAGGTGGGGTGGTTAGCCCCACGCTCAACCCTCCTCCTTTCTCCGGGCTTGGCACCGGCAGTGACATCCGAGAGGGCTACTCAATCCACCTCTCGGCTGCCCCAGGCTGAGTTAGACTCTCCAACGCCAGTGAATTTACTGGATATTGCTGCCAGCGCAGCTCTGCAACAATGTTGGCAGATTCTAGGACGGACATGACACGACATGGCGATCAAGCTCAGTTGCCAATATATCGAAAATTCAATTGAACAATAAAATTAAGTATCAAAAAGAATCATAGGGTAGAAAGATACGCCAAATAAGAACTAAGCTAGCAGCAATTTATTCACTCCGACTAGGAGTACTCGCATTGCTCTTAAAGAAGAGAATCTGGAGGTCTCTAGTATTCACTTTAACAATTTACATAATTGTATCTTTAAAATTTATAATAAATAAATAATTTCACTGTTTTTAATGCTTCATTTTTACTTTTAGGTTAATTTGGGTTAGTGTCTAAAAAGGTGTCATTTCGAATTTTAATAAATATCAAAATTTGACAATTTCGCAACGCTTTCGCAAAAAATAATAAAATATATTCCCAGGCTAGCGTAAAAAATGAATTTTAAAAATAAACTTCATATTAGCATTTCATGCTTTTTGCAAGATTTCTCCGGCAAAAGTTTTATTGATGTTATTTTAACAGCTTCCATAATATTTGCTACCATAAAACTTTCTTGAAAATTGCAAGAAAATAAAAAAATTACTTACAATTATTTTTTAATACAAATCCCCATTTGCTCATGATTTCTCTCTAAAGAACACTGCTTAGCAACTGGTCACAGCCAGTGAATAATGGATTATTATTCACTGGCTGAAAGTGAATAACACAGCGATAATACATCTTCCTTAAACTTTTTATCCATACTTGATTAATGACGCATATTTTAAATGTGTGACACATTTAAGTCCTTGCCCTGATCTACCCCTATCTATCAGGACTATATTAAGCTAAAAATTAAAAAGCTTCCCAGATTTAGAGCGAAACCAGCTCCAAAAAATTAATATATCCATATGTTGAGCAAGCCAAATCTATGAGCATATGTTTAGTGGCGTTGGCTGGTTTTCTATTCGGAATTATGCATCTAAAATTCATACTCGCGCAAAATCCCCAGGTTTAACGGGAACTTTTTTATTTATCATATGATTTACTGCATAGCTTTCCAGTGGAACCAGCAGTATCACGTAATAACTCGCTAATTATTTATTTAACTTAAGCAGTGGTTGGTAGCGCGATACCCCGACGGCGAGGGCGCTCTAACTCTGCGGCGCGCCGCCCCTTGGCGTCGCTATTAGCGTCACGACGCCTCAGTCCGCCGCCAGTCTTGGCAATGTCGACGTTCGCCCACGTCGTCCACGTCCTCTTAATGGCTGATTGACTCATGCACTCAATATCGAGTTCCGCGATCATGAGCGCTAGTCCGGTCGTCTCAGAAACAGCCGCCTTCCAAAATGACAAACCAAACCCTATCAGTCCCAAAGCCAAAAGGCCGATATCTTACCCATGTGGTCCAGAAAGTGACCTGGAAATACCCGGTGAAGAAGTTTTTCTTACAAAGAGGTATTCCAGTGACCCGCTTAAGCTGCCTTCCAGGGCTAAAACTCAAGTTAAACCATTCACTAGAGAGTCCTTGGAGAGGCTCGAGCGGAAAACTATTCAATTGGTGCGTGAGTACGGCTTTCAACCGAAGAGAAAAATCAGTGTCGAAGACGGGTCGCGTTTACCAACCAAATTTGAACCATTTCCGAAGCAGTTGTATGGTCGACCACTTGAGGAGATTGACAATTTTATTTATGATGAGGTAGGTTTGCATTCGTCTAAAAAAAGTAATTGAAGTTATTTTATTGTCTAAATAATATTTGGAGAGGCGCTACGAATATAAGATTTTCTTCGTCTTCGTCTTGGTCCTGGACTTGACATCCAAAAATAAGCCAAGATTAACACCAAGGTTTTCTTAAAGTACCTACTGGTAAATGAATTTAACAAAAAATTGATTTTGCTAAGCAATAAATGAACCGCATGGAATATTATATGGAAATAATTTTTTATTTACAGTACTTAAATATAAATAGCGGATCTTAATGAACTTTGGTAAGAGATCGGAGCAGATTGGATTTAATTTAATAATAATTATTAAAATAGAAAGTAAGACTGGTACTATGTACAAATCAAAATGTTAATTTCTCAATATCTAAGAAACTAAAACGATTTCTAATACGACACTAAAATTTACTGGCTTAGTGATTATTTTCTTGGCTTTGGCATTGATAAAAGAAGTCATAATTCTTAGGAGATAATAAATAAAATACAGTAGCTGTAAATTTGTGCCTACGTAATATCTTTCATTACTTGAAACAGTCACTGGTAAGGTAAAAAATAATGGAAAAGCTGATATTTAAAAAACACTTTTAATAAACGCATATTAATAATTAATGTCCATAAGCAATCAATCAACATGCTGGGATCCAAGTCCTTTTTCACGAAGTTAATTATTTGCACAAACTGATTAGCGGAATTGGTAGAAAAGTTCTGATTTTTGTTCTATTAATTTCTTTATAACTCAAACTGATCAAAACTTTTTAGAAATATTTAGGGCCCCAATCAATGTTATTTATTTGATGTGTCCAGTTTAACTGAGCGTCGAAATTTTGAAACAACATCTGTTCGATATAATTTATAATATATGTCTGAAAGATGATTATTAGATAGAAACACCGATATATATTCTTATGAAACAATAATTTCCAATGATTCCATAAATATAATCCAATACAGATTGCAACAGATAACACTATTTTGATAGGAACTCTTTTTTTATATTGGTAAACAAAAATATTATAACTGTTTCAATCAAATAACACGCGAAATTCGAATAACGTACTTCTCTAACTCCTTTTTATTAAAAAATGAGGTCAAAGTTTTCACAAATCGTTTTTATATTTCTTTCTCTTGGCAGTTATTTCGGCAAGCAGTTCTTTTTGTACTTATTGTTCAACTATCTTTTGTTTTTGCTTTGGGGTAATCAAGAAATGCCAAATTAATGGTAATTATTTGTGATAAAAATCTGTGATGCGGTGCGATGCCAGTATTGGCTATTGGATTACCCATCATTGTGTTAGACTCAAGAGTTAATATTTTTCTCTGTAGGTGGGTTGGCTTAGGTTGGCTACAGTGATGTAAAATTACCGTAATTTATATTTTTGGTTATTTACCCTGGTAGTTTACGAGTGTTAATTACCAAAATTAATTACCGTGGTAATAAATTTTTGTCGTAAATTACTGTGGTAAATAACCGTAATATATTTTTGGTAAATAACAATAAATTACCGTAATTTACCGTAAACTGCAAGTAAACTAATAGCGATTTCCATTCGTAAATGAAATGTAAATTGTGTATATTACTCTCTTTTGGAAACGTCCATTTGAAAAAGACAGTGTGCACTAGTTTACAAAAAAAAATTCCAAAGAATCATGTACAGGGTTATCCAACGAGGACTAGACAAGGCGATTTTTTGACTTTCCCTGTACTTTTATAAAAAAACTGAAATAGCCATCTTATGTAATTTTCTCCCGCGAATTCGGATATGTTCAGCAAAAAACAACTGAACATCAAATAAAAGTGCTAGGGGTCACTTTGATATTTTTTTAAATGAAACACCCTTTATATTACTACATTTTTGGACTCTCTAGAAAAATCTAAACACATTTTGTGTATAATATCCTATACCTATCTTTAGCTGTTTACCAA